>JADLZK010007694.1:0-122884 GCA_015847255.1 Hyparrhenia diplandra
GCGATGAATAGGAGGTCGACGAAGATTGGCGAGGATGCCATGTGCGGGAGGTTGATGCCTCCGCGGTGCCACTTCAAGCGGCGAGGCCCTCCGGCACGGCCACGAGGGGGGGGCTCTGCTTGGGATGGGCGCTTGTTTGTTCGCCATGCAAAGCACAAGGCGGCCCTCGGCCGTGGGAGGTGCCATGTGTGGGAAGGCGGAGATGGTGGAGGCTTCGCGGAGGCCGCTACGAGGCGCCGGTAAGGCCCCCTGGGGTGGCTGCACCCATGCTACCCTCCCTCATGTGGCGGAGGCGCTTGGGATAGATGGCGTGGGACGTGAGCTCCACACCAGCCCGGATCTCCACGAGACAAATTTTTCGGAGGTTCATTGGCTAATTGTTTGATCGGGTTGCTCGGGCCCGAGGCGGAGAGGAGATCACGCACCGCCCTCTTCGTGATATTCACGAGGATATCAACGTTAAGATTGCGGAGATCCCGGTGCTACTGAGGCCGCCATTCACGAAGGATGGGACTCTATTGGCGGGAGGACCGTGTGAAGAAGTTGGAGGTTGAGCCGAGGACCCGGGCCTTGCGAGGCGTAAGTATAAGAATGCGACGGAGGAGATTGCGGCCCCGAAGAAAGAGGTCGCCAGTATGAAGGCCGGTGCGGTAGTGTAGAAGAAGAGGAATGAGGAGCTTGTGGAGGAGGCCAAAAGGTGCGGGGAGGCCCGAGAGACTGAGGTGACGGCGGGAGCGGAGCGCCTCAATGCCTTGGACGAGGCGTGGCTCCATGAGGTGCGCGCCATGAAGGGTGCTTTAGATGAGTTCCTTGCCGGCGCCGGGGCGTTTTGGCTCGCGCTTCCCGTGGCCGACCGGTCGCGTTTGGGGCTTGGCTAATGGGAGGTGTCAGGTTGCGGCCCGTTATTGGGGCTGCAGCCGACTTTCGGACCAGTGCGGCGGCGCTTTGCTATTGAAGGGGCCCTCCGCCATCTTTTCCCCACCGGGCCTCGGATCACGTGGGATAGGGCTGCGTACTTTTTCCCCCGGGCTGAGGTGAACTGGGCCTCGAAAAGAAAGAAGGCCAAGCATTTTGCGTCACGCTTCCTAAACGGCTTCGGTTTTCGAGGGTCGTGTGGTCACGCCTGGACATGGCGAAGGCTGAGCTGGCTAAGAGGGTAAGTTTTTGTTGGTTTTAGTGTAGCTCTCTCTACCTGTTGCTTTTGTTTGCTGCGAGCTCATAGCTGCTCTGTTTTTTCTCTAGGCGTTAGCGGCTTCGGCTTTGTCGAGCAGAGGTGCTCTTCAAAGCGGGGGCGCCTCGGAGGCTGCTGTGAATGTCGGTAAGGTTGCGGCACCGGGCTCACATGCAGAGCCCGTTGTCGCCGCCGCGGCTCATGGAGTGGTTGCCCAGCCTGCGGGCGCTGGGACCGCCGAGACTGATGGCTCCGCTGCAACAACTCCGCTACCCGACTTTGGCGCCACCGCCACCTCCGTGCCGCTTCCGTCCGTGACCCTTCCCAGGCGCCGGATGCCTCTATCACCAAGTTGCTCCTCCGACGGCTCGTCAGGCCCTCTACTATCCGCGGCCTCCGAGACCGCCTTCGCACGGGCTGCGACCTCCGAGACTGGCACCAACGCCCGCGATGCTGAGGTGTGAGGGTTCGAGAGAGATGGTTGCCTTAGAAGGGTGCCTTTCTTTGATACAATGTGTCCATGGTTTTATTGTGGTTTGATACTCGTGGCCTTCGAGCCGTACACTTGAGCTGCGGTGGGTCCTATTTAAGTTTAAGCTTGGTGTTACTGGGTTTTCATTTTTCAGTTTTCGTTGGTGGTTTGATCCGATGGTCTTTTGGTGGAGGTTTTTTCTGAGCTGTGTTGGAGTCTGAGGTATTCATTCGTTGTACTTGCCATGCAGAGCCTCACGTGGGCCTGCGGAGGGTGCTCAACGTGGTGTCTTTTGATGATGAATCGGCAAGACATCTTTATCGCGCGGTGAGACCTGGGCCCATGCCATAAGCAAGCATCCGAGGTCGTCCTTTGACCAATTTTGGTGGGCGAGTAAGAAATACGCCACGCCGAGAACCAGCCGATGGCTTTTTGGCGGAGTCATGATCTTACAAAGCGCCAAGCGAGCGGGTTTTGTTCGGAAGTGGGCCTGGGACTTTGTTGCCCGACGAGGATCTCAACGATGAAGAGGTCGTGGCCACGCCCTTGAAATGAAAGGGTATTTTCTTGGATAGCGAGGGTCACGTTGTGATTCCTAAAAGCCGAGCCTGCCGAATTTGGACCCGAGGGGACATGCGGAGGGTTTATCGTGGGACGGGTGTTAATTGGTGAACTTCCTCTGGCCCGGGCAGTGGCCATTGTTGTGGGGACCCTTGTGCCCCGTCTTCGTGGTGGACTTGGAAGATGATTGTGAGGTTGCGATGGCCTCCGAAGGCAGTGGTGATTTTCCCTTAGATGTTGAGGTGATGGACGTGGCGGAGTTTGTTGAGCGACTGGCTTCGAGCTGGTAGGTGATGTGTTGGAGGAGGTTGTGTTTGTTGTTGCGGAGCGGGTGCAAGTGGGGTTGTGATGTCGGCTTCACGTGAGCTGGCATTTTTGGGCTTGTTGTGTTGTGATGCCCTTTGTATTGTTGTGGGAGCGGAGAGCCCTTCGAGGCCTTGTAGAGTGGTGTGCCCTCCGGGGCTTGTTGTAATGTATTGAGCCCTTTGGAGTTGCCCGCTTTTTCATGGTAACGCGCCTTGTTCTTGTTGGCCAGACTGAAAAAGGAGGAACTTTTTTCGCAGCGATGCCTCCTATTCTCTTCAACGAGGCTCGCGTTTAGGTCGAAAGTAGTGAGAAAAACTTTTTTGGCAGCGACGCCCCTATTCTCTTTAGCGAGGCTCGCGTTTATATCGAAGGTAGCGAGGAAAACTTTTTCCGCAATGACGCCCCTATTCTCTTTTAGCGAGGCTTGTGTTTATGTCGTAGGTAGCGAGGAAAACTTTTCCGCAAATGACGCCCATATTCTTTTAGTGAGGCTCGTTTATATCGAAAGGTAGCGAGGAAAACTTTTTCCACAAAGTGACGCCCCTATTCTCTTTAGCGAGGCTCGCGTTTATATCAAGGTAGCGAGGAAAACTTTTTCCGCAGTGATGCCCCCTATTCTCTTTAGTGAGGCTCGCATTTATGTCGAAGGTAGCGAGGAAAACTTTTTCACAAATGACGCCCTCTTTTATCTTTAGCGAGGCTCGCATTTATATCGAAGGTTGGGAGGAGGATGCGGTATTTTGTTTTTAGCGAATGTTTACAAACTTTTTGGTGGTCGTGGGACTCCGACCGAGGGCTACTTGGGTTCCCTATTGAAGTTTGTGGAGGCCGTGTGGTTTCGGGTTCGAGTGGTCGACTCCGCGTGTTCCGTCATCCAGAGACTCGGGTTAGCGAGGGTCTTGGTGGTGGGGGCGTCGGGGTTGTCCTCTGGGGGCTGCCCAGTGCGCGGGTTGGTACTCCGACGGAGGTGTTTTCGTCAGAGTGTGAAATGAATGCCCTTCCTACGGAGTCTTGGGCTCCGGTGGTCGTGGTAGCACTGCCCGCCAGCGAACTCTGCCCTTTTCTCTAGCTACCCTCCACCTTCACCGGTTCGCGAGTTTGATTCCTTTGGTGAGATATCACTAAGGAGGATGTTACATTCTCCATTGTGGTATCCCCTCCGCGGGTTTTTGCACTGCGAGGTGCTGCTATCAAGTGCATCACTTCCATGTCAGGGTGAGGTCGTGGCCGGGTTTGCTGCGTCTTTTGTCTGCGGAGGGTCGAGCTGCTCCAGTTCGACTACATGTGTAGTCGGAGTCACTGTGGCTTGGCGCTGAGAGTGTCCATCGTCGCTTTGGCGGCTTGAGTCGGTGCCGCGGTGGGCCACTGGAGTGGCGAGATCCTCCGCTTGTAGAGTTCTCTTCGCAGCCTAGGGTTGGTCGTTCCGTGAGCCCTTGGAGTGCAAACAAATGGTGGGTGGGTTACATTTTCCATTGTGGTGCCCTCGGAGGGTGGGATGCGGAGGCCCCGGTGGGATCTTTGCGTGTGCCTTGTAGGCACGTGGGTTTGCTAGCTTAGGGCATGGGGTGGTTTGTTGTCTCTCGGGTTGCCTGGTAGCCTCTTGGTTCCCTGTATGGGGTTTGTCTTGGGGGGGCTGCTTTTATAGTGATAGGGGCCGCATTGTTTTGTACGGTCGGAGGTACCCCCGAGTTAATGCGCTCAAGGGTTGTTGGGTGTTAGTTAAAGCTTTTGGCGGTTGGGGGTTGGCTTATTTGAGTGGTGTTGCGCGCGGTACGGTCGGAGGTACTTCCGGAGTTAATGACCCGGTGATATTGGGGGGAGGCGGCGTGCCGGCCCCTATGGTGGCCTCCATATTTGTTCGCACTCCTGAGGGCGCTGGGCGAAGTTTTGCGCGAGCCCCGTTGAAGGTGCCGGGGTGCCCGACTTCTTTGGTTGCCTCCGCACAGCTCATACTTGGAGGGCGCGGGGTGAGTTTTTGCGAGCCCCGGTCGAAGGTGCCAGGATGCCCGACTTCTTTGGTTGCCTCCGCGCGGCTCATACTCGGAGGGCGCGGGGCGAGTTTTTGCTAGCCCCTGTCAAAGGTGCCAGGGTGCCCGACTTCTTTTGTTGCCTCCGCCTCATACTCGGAGGGCGCGGGGCGAGTTTTTGCAGCCCCCTCGCCGAAGTGGAGATAGTTGCATTTGACGCTTCTCGCCCGCCCTAGGTGGAGATCCATGTTCCATTTCTTGATCGCCCAATGAGCCTTGAACTCCAATTCAACGAGCAAATGGCATGTTTTCCCATATACAAGTTGATAAGGTGACATGCCTATAGGTGTCTTGTATGCAGATTCGGTAAGCCCATAGTGCATCCGGAAAGCTGGTCCTTCCATGTCTTCCCCATTTCATCCACAGTCTTTTGCAGAATATTCTTGATTTGTTTGTTAGATGTTTCTGCTTGACCGCTAGTTTGAGGATGGTATGGTGTTGCAACGTTATGACGAATCTCATGATCGCAAAATACTTTCGGAAGACTTTATCGATGAAATGGAATCCTCCATCGCTTATGACCACCGGGGTGTACCAAAAACGAGGGAATATGATTTCATGGAACATTTTCTTTGCATGTTTTGAATCATTTGTTCGACATGGCATTGCTTCTACCCATTTGGACACATAGTCTACGGCCACCAAGATGTACTCGAAATTTCCAGACTTGGGAAATGGTCCCATATAATCAATCCCCCAAACATCAAATAGTTCAACTTGGAGATTGTTTGTGAGAGGCATTGCATTTCGTGCATTTATGTTTCCATGCTTTTTGGCATCTGTGGCATCTTCTGACAAATTCCTTTGTATGCGCATACATCGTTGGCGGAAAAACCACTTTGCCGGATCTTGGCATGCGTCCGAATGCTCCATAATGTCCTCCATATGGCGAGGCATGACATCTTTCCATAATTTGAGTAGCCTCAACCATAGGAATACATCTTCTCAACAACCCATCGGCAAGCAAACTCGTAAAAGATAGGGCTCATCCCATAGGTGATGACGACTCTCATAGACTAGTTTTCTTTTGTCTTCACCGGGTGGGACATAGCTTTGTCACTATAAAGTTCACGATATTTACATACCATGGATCGGAGTGTGTTATCTTGAACAAGGTGTCATCCCTTAGATAATCATTGATGGGTAGCTCATGTGTCTCCTTGTATGGAAGCCCAGACAAGTGATCAGCTACCGAATTCTCTACTCCCTTTTTATCTCGGATTTCTATGTCAAACTCTTGGAGTAGAAGAATCCATCGAAGTAGCCGAGGCTTAGCATCTTTCTTAGTGAGGAGGTACTTAAGAGCAGCATGGTCTGTGTAAACTATTACCTTTGCCCCCACTAAATAAGATCTAAACTTGTCTATAGCAAAGACAACGACCCAAACTCTTTTTCGGTGGTAGCATAATTGAGTCGTGGTCCGCATAAGGTTTTGCTAGCATAGGATATGGCATAATGCTTCTTATCCTTGGTTTGGCCTAAAACGGCACCAACCGCAAAGACGCTAGCATCACACATGATCTCAAAAGGAAGATTCCAATCAGGTGGTTGAATAATTGGAGCTGAAATGAGTGCTCTTTTAAGGATTTGGAAAGATTCATGGCACTCATTACTAAAGATGAAAGGTGCATCTTTAGCTAAGAGACTAGTCAGGGGTCTAGCGATTTGAGAAAAATCTTTAATAAAGCGCCTATAGAACCCCCTGCATGTCCCAAGAAGCTTCGGACTCCTTTCACATTTGTGGGAGGTGGAAGTTGTTCAATAACTTCAATCTTTGCTCTATCCACCTCTATCCCACATTCAGACACCTTGTGTCCAAGTACTATTCCTTCCGAACCATAAAATGACATTTCTCTCGATTCAGGACTAAGCAAATTTCTTCACACCTTTGTAAGACTTTATCTAAGTTCTCCAAACAATCATCGAAAGTTTTGCCATAGACGATTGAAATTGTCCATGAACACTTCCATGATTTTCTCAATCATATCGAGAGAAAATAGACATCATGCAATGTTGGAAAGAAGCTGGAGCATTGCACAATCCGAACGACATTCGTCGGTATGCATAAGTTCCATACGGGCATGTAAAAGTGGTCTTACTTTGGTCATCAGGGTGGATTGGGATTTGATGATAACCAGAATAACCATCAAGGAAACAATAGAAAGAGTGATTTGCAAGCCGTTCCAACATTTCATCAATGAAGGGTAACGGGAAGTGATCTTTCTTTGTAGCCTTGTTAAGTTTTCGGTAATCAATGCACATACGCCACCCAGTGATGGTTCGTTGAGGTATGAGTTCATTCTTCTCATTCCTAACAACCGTCATTCCTCCCTTCTTTGGCACAACTTGGACATGGCTAACCCACTCGCTATGTGGCACGGGATAAATAATCCCAGCGTGTAGGAGCTTAAGGACCTCTTTCATAACAACTTCTCGCATAGCTCTGTTAAGTCTACGTTGTGGTTCCCTCGAGGGTGATGCACCTGGATCAATAGGGATACGATGCATGCAGAGTGCGGGACTAATCCCAATGAGGTCTTCAAGTGAGTAGCCTATGGTGATCTATGTCTTTCTAGGACAAAGGACAAGTTTATCAGTCTCTTCTTGGGAAAGCTTGTCACTGATAATGGCAGGAGTTTCTCGATTATTATGAAGGAAGACATATTTTAAGCCAGGAGGAAGTGGTTTTAGTTCTATTGGAGGAGGTGGAGGTTGTTCATTTTCGTCTAGCTCAATGGGTTCCGCCAACTCTTCTTCTTCTTGAACAAAGTGTTCAATGTCGAAGGATGGTTGGACCATCTCTTGTAGAGATGCCATTAAGACCTCCTCAATAGGGTCTTGTTCAGGTCTAGATTCCACTATCGTATTAATAGATCGATCAAGAGGAATGGTCATGGTGGAATTCCCAACCTTGAAGTCTAAGTGACCTCGCAATGGTTCTTCCTGTAAAAGTCTCATGATTGGTCTGCCAATCAAGAGATCAACTTCTGAGATGTCATAAATATGAAAATCTAAACATAACTCGAGTTGTTGATTCTAACAGAATATCCCTTAAAACTCCATGGCTTTCAAGAATAAATCCTGCTGGGCCTTGTAGAAGTTTTTGTGATAGAGTTAAGGACGGTCGGGATAAAGAATATCGCCTAACTCTTTTGAAATAATGTTTATCCCGATAGAAGGATTGTAGTGGACTTTTCTAGCGACCCTCTAATTTGGCATAGAAGAATGGTTGAAGGGGAGGTGACTCGAGCAATCTCAGGTGATAACTCCGCTTCGGTTAGCCATTCATAACTCATAATTGCTGAAAGGCTTTTGAGGTGTTCTATGCTAACAGATTCTTCTAGTGGATCATGTGGAGTGGTCTTTACTAGAGGTCTCGCTTGGATAGGAAAATTCGAGGTGTTTCCATAATCTTGAAGATATCTTCCTCGAATTCAAAGGGAAGCTCTAAAGGAGATGTTTCATCATCCTCTACTTGGCTTTTTATGTTCCCTTATCAGGAGGTGTTTCAACAACCAAAATATTAGAAGAATCAACTGGAAGTTCCAATTCGGTTGCATGTTCCTCCTCTATTGGTTCGGGCTTGGCTCGACTTCTTCTTCGAGGGAATTCATCATAGATGCCATTGTATGGGGTGTTTTCAAGGATTTTCTCAAGAATGGCTTTTCCCTCACTAGCAATTTTATGTGAGAGTGAACCTCCTCGAAGCCATGTCTAGATGCAGAGCAACTTCCTTATTAAGGCCGAGGTAAAAATGATAATACAGGACATGGTCCGCAAGGAAAGGTTTGGGCGGAATTGGTAAGGCTTATGAATCTAGCCAGGTGCTGCTCCTAGAGTCTCCTTCTCTTTTTGTCTAAATGTAAGCACTTTTAATTCTAAGGTTTGCAATTTTATAAAGTGGGAAGAAAGCATGACAAAATTTGTCTAGAAGTTCATCCCAGTTTCCATTTACGCTTCCTACAGAATGAGCATACCACTTTTTTCACTCTTCCCTTAAGGGAGAACGGAAATAACTTCCATTTAATGGTCTCTTGTGTCATGCCAGGAATACTCCGACAAGAACACAGCTGCTCGAATTCCTAAAGGTGAGCGTATGGATCTTCATCTGCTAAACCAGAGAAGGATTGTTCTTGCACCTTGGCTATAAGAGCAGGGCGAAGCTCATAGCCATCTGTAAGAATGGGGTGTGATGATGGTGGAGGCTCCAACGAGTCGCCCTTTGGAGCAAAGAACTTATAGATTGGAGTGAAATCCATGTGGTAAGGGTAGTGGTAAAAAGAAAAGATAAAATAGACGAACTTGTTTCAAGATTAGCACAGCTACCGTTCCCCGGCAACGACGCCAGAAAGCTTGTTGGTATTTGTTAACGCACACAGAAAAATCCGCAAGCGCACGGATACCGTTGTAGCCTTCACCCAAGAGTATTCCAAGGTATCGATTTCCACGGGGAACGTTGTTGGTATTTGATAAGCCTACAGAAATATTTATAATAATCCGCAAGCGAACGGATACTGGTGAGCATTTCACCCGGGAGAGGGTTTTAATATTGAATCCACAGGGAGGATGGTGTGAGGATAACTGAGGCATATAACTAATCCCTGAGCAGCAATCAAGGAACGGGAGAGGATAAAGAGATAAGAAGATTCCTATGGTTGTCTAATTCTTATCCTTGTAAGTTATGTTGATATTGTTTTAAAGGGACGTACTCAAAAAGAAAACAAGGTCAAAACTTGAAATTCCTCCAGAACATTGTCCCCGCTAGTCCTATCCAACGGGAGATGGAATTCAAAGGAATCAATGGTACTGTCACTACCACACTCCGGAAGGTAGGCTGCATTCATAAGCACTTACAGTCTAGGCACCACGCCTACACTTAAGCCACTCCTCTAATCTATAGATTCCCATAGATTAAAGTACTCAAAGAGTTATGAACAATAAGAACAATACTAACACGTTTACTTACTCAAATAAGAAGTTGATCCACCATAGAAGTCTCAGGATCAAGTGCCATAAGACCTTTGATCCCGGAGGTACAAGCATAGAGGAGTCACCGACAGTCCTAGGTGCTTCCCCTTCTTCTCCTCCACCCACTCTATAGCTCTCAAGACTAGATCTAGTCACTTTCATGGAGGACTATGGATCTAATCTATCAACTTGATATTCGCTCTCAACTCACTCTAATCCTTCTAGTTCTACATGATCTTCTAATATAGATTAGAACTAGAGAGGAGAGGTTGTCCTCACATTGGGACACCTCTGACCAAAAGGTCAAGAGATAATGAGATAGAATGAGTTAGGGTTTCACCCTGGGGTCAGGGGGTCTTCTTATATAAGCCTTGGCGATGAACGATGACCATTGGATCAAACTGACCTTCAATAACGGTGTAGATACAACCTCAAGGTCGGTTACAAACCGACCTAGAAAGATGAGCCTAATTGGCTACTGTAGCCTGGCGGCCGGCCTAAATCCCTCTGGCGGCCGCCAGGGGTTGGTCTCCTCTCGGCTTCTCGTTTCTTTTGGTGTCTTCTAGTATCTTCTAGAGTGTTTTAGTCCACATTTTGGGTTGAGTTACTTTTTACGGTCAAGTCTTGTCATCGTATGAGATGTATATTCCGGAACTTTCTCCATTCTTCTCTGCAGATTTATCTGTTAAGTCCCTGAAAATATATAAATCACCAAAGCTCATGGAATTATGTTAGTAAAGCCCCTAGACTTATGTTGATATTCATTTTAAGCCCTTATTTATGTTTAGTTGACTAATAATATTATGCTATAACAGGTGTCAACAAGCTCCCCCAAGCTTACCCTTTGCTAGTCCCTAGCAAAGCCAAACTTAGCAATGGATCAGGAGTTGCTACAACGCCTTCATGCCTCCAAAGTACACATGCTTTCAAACAAAATTTCTCTCCATATAAGAATAAACTCGCTCAAATTTCAACTTACCCATATGACCTTTAACCATGGAGCTTATAGCCTTTTCTTGAGATCTTGGGCAATTGAAAGATAGAACAATCAAGTCAAACACCATATCCCAAACTCTTTTGTTCAACTGTCCTTCTAGAGTTTTTTTTTGGGTTTTCAAAATAAAACTCAAAGTTCCTAGTATGACTCTCTCAAGTCTCTCATTTGTGGTATTTGTGGATCCTTACTAAGGCAACAAGGTTGTTTTGCCTTTCTCTCATAATATGTGGTATTTTTGGACTAAGGCAAGTAGGGACACTATGCCTTCTTCTCTCTCACCCTAGATCTAAGGCTTATATCTGGAGCTCATAGGTGGGAGAAAACTACATCTACTTACTAAGCATATATTGTAAGTTCAAGCAATGGATCCAAAGTCACGAGTCACACTGATCAAGTGGTGCATGTGTATAGTGGATAGAATATAGTGGATAAGAGGTATAGTAAGGAATGAATGAGGGGAAAGCTTACTTTTGCTCCTTGAGGAATCATCTCTTTGGAATCTGGAAACTTTATGAGAACCTGGGTTGTATCTCTCTTTCTTTTTATTTTTCTTTTATGGAGAGGCGAGTATCTAAGTACCCATTGTTTTCATCGGACACTTGTCCATTTTTTTAACTCTCCTTTATTCTTTCTTTTTCTTAGGGAGGTAGGCTCTACTCGCCCGTAGGACACTTTGTCTATTTTTCATCTCCCTTTTTCTCTATCTTTTTTTTTATCTACAACCCAAATCTCTTTTGCAATAACTTTTTGAGAGATAGACAAAAGTAATGGAGCTTCGTAAGATATTGGCTAGAAATGTGTGAGTGGATGGGTATAGGGAATATTTTTGGTTGCTCTCTCCCGTGATAGGAGTAGAACATTTTTAGTGAATATAGTGAATGGATAATAGTGTATATATCGTGGATGCGATATATGGTGGATGCGTATTTCCGGGGTGGAAATAGCATATAAGTGAATGGAGTCGAGTGAAGTGGAATGTAGTGAAATGGAATGAGATGGAATGAGATGGGATGGTGGGTGAGTGTACATGATCAACATGACAAGTTTCTAAGGGTCGACAAAGATTGAACAAACTCAATGCAAAGCAAGCAGCCTATATGTATATCAAAAGGTTTTCCTAATCTAGGGAACATGTATATATGACTGTGGTAGGAGGTTCAACACTTATGTCACACAGGAACTTATCATGTGCACTTTCAAAGTTTCAAAATAAATCTCCAGAAATCTAGCATCACTAGGAGTAAGATCAATAGCAGCTCGACTCTCATATATCATATCCGTCAATTACCTAGACTTTAGAGCAAGCAATTTGCAATCCACAGTGTTTCAGATTCAAGGTAAGTCTCAAGTCAAAGCAGTTTTGTATTTAAGGCTCAAGAGAAATTAAGCTTGAAAGCTAGGTAATGAAAAAGAAATTACGACGGAGCAACTATTCATCATTTCCAAGCATGAGATTTAGCTTTAGAGATCATTTTATATAGGTGGAAAAGAAAAACTTTTGGTACACTCCTATTTATTTATTTATTCCCACACTCTAAAAAACCACACTCTACTAAAGACTCTTTTAAATATCTAGACTCTATAAAACTAAACTTCTTAACAAACTCTAATAGCAAACCAAATATTTAGCTAATAATATAATAATATAGTAGTAGAGATACTTTATCGTGATAATCGGGGTGCTCTCCCCAAGCCGGATTGAAGTATCGGGTTTATTATGGAAGTTGAGGTAGATGGTGACGATGAAGTCGACCTATCATATCTCTCTCCTTTCGAATCTTCTGAACTCAAATAGACAACAAAGCTAGTGGAACTTGATTAAGCGTTAGTGATCGGCCACATAGACCTCATGTGTCTAAAGATTTTCAAGATGGATCATGATTATTCCGATAGATCTTTAGCAAGATTTTTCTTCTAAATGTTTTTGGAGTTTTATATATTTATATGCATGCAAATAATTATAATGCAAATGCAACTAGATGAATGCATAATTATTTTTGTGCCACCACAAAGTGGATATCCTTATGGGTTGTCACACACCACAAGATTATTCACATGGGGCTTGAGAATTTTTCAATGCAATGCCAATGCAAAATTTTAAATATGCTAAAGGAAAGTGATTATGCAATGCAAGGAAATAAATATGCTATGCATGATAACTACCGATCTTACCTTCCGGCGATGGTTCAGTGTTTTAAGTCCTCTGAACTAGACTTCTTACCTTACTCACTCCTCAAGTGCATCATCCGATCTTGGTAGTCGCGTCTCCCGAGATAATGATCTCTCGAGGATGGCATCACCCATGTTGCTTGCTTGTCTCATGGTTTGAAGTGAAGTTTTGACAATGGAAGCAGGCAACATCTTGTTTAGTGTGCGTACTTTGTGGGATCAAGACATTTCCTTGTAGAATCTTGGGAGAGTGACATACTCCTCCATGTTGTGCTCGAAGTATGTCCTGCTTGCAAAGACAAGGTAGAGATCAAGTGCATAGGCCCTGTTGGTGGGAAAACACCAACAGAACCAAAACTTTATTTGTTCTTCTCTATCCTTAAGCACATTAAACAAGGCAGATTTAATATTTACTTGTTTCATTCATTTATGATGAGGGTGATCAGATCAAAAGATTAAGCATCAACGGTTTGATGATTGTAACTATCTTGCAAAGCAGGATGAGCAACATTTTAGCTTACATTGGGGATTATGAGATCAGGGGAGCGGTGTTTAGGAACAAAGAACTAAACATGAGAAGCTAAGCAGGATGGATAAGGTTAGGTTTTGACTCCAACATGTTTGATTCTTTATTTATGAGCATGCCATAATTAGGGAAAAGCTTAGTTAATGATAGCTTACCTCAAGATGTTACCTTTTAGAGTGTGATGGTACCGTAACAACTTGTGGTGATTCTTTCCTTCTGCTCAGAGCTTTCCTTATTTGGCCTCTTGTATATCTTGCTCCTAACTTGTCTCCTTTATTGCATCGTCCTTTCTTTCTTATACTTTAAACTGTGCTTGAACCTTTTCTCTCCTCTCATGATTTTATTCCTGTAGTATTAGTTGACAACATATACCCGAAGGAATATACAAGTAATTGTAAACAAGAGTAGAATTGTCATGGAGCTAAAGATCACTTTCTATGCTACAGAAAAGTTTTGGTTGGATATTTTAATTAGCAAGTGCTCACTATTACTTTTTCTCTAGTAGAAAATTTTATTATATCTTAAGTTTGATTTTGATGTGCAACATTTATTAACCATTCAAACTTAGACAGTTAAAGTAATATTGAATAGAGGGATTGCAAACCAGCATGTCAGAGTGATGGGAGCTTAAGAAGAGGAGGAGTAATATCGGATGATCTTTAGAGAAGTCTACCTTTCTCCCCCATGCTCGAGCCTTCCTGTCACTCGACACTTTAAGTGTGAATGCTGAACCGTCCCTGCCTTTGATGTTCTCATGGCATGTTGCTTTGTCCATCCAATTCTTTTGAGTGAGAGCTTTTCTTATATATGACACTAATGTCATTCTTTGTTCTATCTCTAAAGTGGTGGTTTGGTTTCCAGGTTCATTTCACTCTATGAATAGACTTAGCATAATCCTTTCCTGCAAAATGTCAATGGACACATACCCGAGGGAATACAATATGGTTGAAGAAGGGGTTGTTGCCCAAGGTTCATATGATCCAATCTATGCTAATGAAAAGGTGGTTCTTTGATTACCTTAGCACAGATTTTATTTATTCATGTCTTATACATATTTTAATTATGGTTGCACTCTAACATGTGGATCAAGGCAAAGGTAACTTGTAGCAAAGGGACAGATTGAATGATTTGATACTTACAATTCTTCCATCAATGATGAATGAGCCGTGTCTTTTGCACAATGTTGGAGTTCATCATATGCCTTGCTTCATCTCTCGATCCGAGTTCATCTCTTGACTTACCCCACTTGTATTTGAAAGTTCTCTGCATGGGTTAGTCCAACAAAATATCCAATGTCTACACAAGCAATTCTTAGTTCAATAATCAAACTAGACTCCATGTCTAATTCAATTAAGGAAGGCTATTTAACCTAAGCACCACGCTTAATTTAAAAACCTTTGAAAAATTCACATGTAAAATTTCCAAACCAAAGCATACTATAGCAAACAAAGATAGCATGAAGGCATTATAGAGATTTACTCAAGTGAAGATGAAAAAAATGTAGCAACTTGAGCACGTCTTAAAGGTAGAGACAACCAACATAAGGTAGCAACATGGCAAGAATTATGTGAGTGATTCAATGTTGCATGAATATTGGTTAGACATACCTTTACATTGTCATCCTTCGTTTTCTTTGTTCTAGACCTGAAATGGTTAGTAACAAAAATATCCGAAGGAATATTCACACAATTATATCTCTATGCTCACTACACAAAGGGGGTGTTATAGCAAAAGATCTATTCTTATATTACTTCCCCTAGAGTGCTTGTTTTTAGGATAAAAAGCTCCGCCCTTGGGAAACCTTCAAATATGATTCAAGATGATGAAGAGGTTTTCCCTTATACCACCAATCTCAATATTCAAGCCAATAAGATCAACAACCACCCTTTCTAATTCTTTATGAACAATTATCTCAAGGGGGTTTGAGATCTTGTAAGTGGCTAGATTAGAGATGGCAATTAATCCAGGAGTTTGCTTACATGGGCAAGGATTGGATAGAATATTTAGGATGTAACTCCTATGCTCATGGATGTTCTCCAACTATTGATAATGCTCTTTTCTGGTCTTCCTTGGATCCTTTATGATGTCTATACTTGGGATTTCTAAGATCGTAGGTAGACTCAAGAAAAAGAACACTAGAGGATTCATTGGGGTCAAGGATGAGATTGAAAATAGGTGTGGATAAGTTATCTAGTTTGGGATAGAAGGGAAGAAGACTTGAATGGATTCTAGATAGCTTCGCTCTCCTTCTATCGCATTATTAGATATGCCATCCTTGGGCTCTCAATGTCCTTAGTAAGAATAAGGATGCTTTCTAAGAGACTCTTCTCTAAGAGGTTTTTGGTTTACAGGCACTCAAAGGTCTCCCCGTGAAGCTAGAAGTTTGTCTCCCAAAGTCATCACCATAAAAGAATCAAGGGTAGAATTACTTCTTCCCTTGGAGGGTTTTTGGAGTTTTGATGATTTAGGATTGGTAGCTAAATCAAGGGATTGGAATGATTATGATCCCATTATCAAAAACTTCTTCTTTAGTCTAGAGGATGATTCCTTCTCTTCCTTTGGGTGTTTATGAAAAATTCTAAGAAAAAGATCACACCCACTCGAGTTTGTTAAGGACAAACCTTGCCTTAGAAAAGGAAAGAAAAGTTCCTCCGTAAAACCGCAAGATGGTCATGCGAACAACTTTTCTAGGATGAGCCCCAAATACACTATCCTTTTTTTAAAGGATAGGATTTGGCCCTGAGGTTAACTTCGTAATTCTCTCCTATAAGGGGTTGTTTCATGATCATTCAGATCAACCTTAGGCACAACTCATAACCAGGTGATAGGATAGGTTCTATGGATTCTAGTGGCCTGAACTTGTGCTTATGGGTGCAGCATAAAGATAGGTGTGGAATCCGAAGATCCCAAAAAGATATAAAAAGAAAAGAAAATATAAAAAGAAAGACTACACTAAGATATGATACAAGATTAGTTATACTCAATGTTTTCTCAAAGCAACCATTCTCCCGCAACGGCGCTAGAAATGCTTGTTGGTATTTGATAAGCCTACAAAAAAATATTTATAATAATCCGTAGTTTAACGGATCTTGGGTGAGCATTTCACCCGGGAGAGGGTTTTAATATCGAATCCATGGGGAGGATGGTGTGAGGATAATCGAGGCATATAACTAATCCCCGAAAGCAAAGAATCAAGGAACGGGAGAGGATAAAGAGATAAGAAGATTCCTATGGTTGTCTAATTCTTATCCTTGTAAGTTATGTTGATATTGTTTTAAAGGGACGTACTCAAAGGAAAACAAGGTCGAAACTTGAAATTCCTCCAAAGAACATTGTCCTACTAGTCCTATCCAACGGGAGATGGAATTCAAAGGAATCAATGGTACTGTCACTACCACGAACTACCACACTCCGGAAGGTAGGGTGCATTCATAAGCACTTACAGTCTAGGCACCACGCCTACACTTAAGCCACTCCTTGTAGGCACAAAAATCCTACTCCTTGCGCCGCACACACCGACAAGCCGGAATAGCTGGCTTTTACTCGCCGCCGAAGCATCTTGAGGCGTGCCGATCAATTTGACCTCGTTAATTGACAAGGAAGTAAACGTGAGATCTGGAACATGCCCGGTGAGACCAAGACAGTTCCGCATGTATGGCTCTAAGGCGGATGTAAAGACATATAGCTATGAGAGCTATCTGTCGACAGATAATGAATGCATTCGGTAAGCATGTAAAAGATGTAACGTAACAACAGTTGCCGAATGATCATAGAAGACATGTTTGCACAAGTAAAGTCGATCATCATGATATATTATAAAGCTCTATTGCACGGATCGAATTAATTGACAACATGGAACAAAAAGCAGGTAACTCATAAATATAAACCTAATCTAAATGACACATGCATAGGTTTCATCCAACTAGTCTGCCGCACGTCTAGCTCTCCTAAACCCGTCAAGCTTAAACCCTTGCAAGCTAATCCACCGCATGATACCACTTGCTACAGATATAAACCACTTACCATGACTAGATCAATCCACCGCATGATACAATCTAATCATGATAAGCTAAAAGCACGCATACATCTAAACAGATCTATAAATACTCATTACTCGTTGAGGCGCGTATGCATAGACAAGTAAAGTACATATGCAAACCTAATCTAAAGCAAAGCCAGAGATTCGTCCCGATCAGTCCTAACAGCAATCCACCGCATGATACACTGCAACAAGCTAATCCACCGCATGATACGGCTTGCCAGACTTAGCCGTTCTAAACCCTCTTCGTCCTAACAGCTATCCACCGCATGATACACTGCAACAAGCTAATCCACCGCATGATACGGCTTGCCGGACTAGACTCTAACGATAGGTAGACTTACACATGCAAGATACGAGTAAACACATAAGCGTGTTCGGCAAGCTTGCCGAATCCAGTGGTCCATGAAGAAGAAAAACTCACACGTAAAACCTTAGCCTCGCCGCACGACTCATGACTAAACGCGCAAGAACCCGCAACACATGACAACCTAGATTGATCTAGGTTCGGCTATGAAAGAAACAGATAGATCTAATGACAAGCTAATGATAATCATTGAACGAGTTGATGACATATAGATCTAACAAAAGATAAAGCCGAGCCACATCAATCTAGATTGGGCAAAGAGTGTGTGCAAACACAAATAAATAAATAGATAAACAAATAGGAATCATGCACCACTCGGTAACTTAATGAATTCATTAGGGTGCCAAGCCTAATGAAGCCGATAACTAGCTCTTAGCCAGATCTTAGCCCACCGGATGGCTCATGATCGACAAAAGAACCCTCTTGCCCCTGATAGCTTAAATCCACCCGACGATACTAAGCATGAACAAGACTTCTTGCAATAATCGAAATCCGCCCGACGATACTAGACATGGTGCAAGGTTGCCGGTATTTCACGGAGGTCGACGGGTCGATGAATCCTCTCGCAGTAGATCGATGACACGACTGGACTCGAAGGGTGGCCGGAGCCAAGACACGGAGCCGGGTTGTTTGTATTGATTTGGGTAGATCGTTTACAGTTGCCGGGGGTCTCATATTTATACCCTGGGCTTGACGAGTCCTAACTAATTATGAATAATAATAACAAAAATATCTAGCTAAGATACATTGTCCTCCAAGTCTTCTCGGAGTCGTAGGAATCGTACGTGATGTGGGCCCTTGTCCTCGGATATTCTTCTTGACGCTCCAGGCTTGCCGAACCATCTCTTGCTCAGCTCCTTCTTGGACTCAGGCTCCTTAGCCGAATAACGGCGGCTTCCCGAATGCTACAGCGCCACAGCTGCTTTATCACTAGCCGAATGACCCCTTACCGAACCATCGTGTGCTGGCCCTGCTATCATCCAGGCTTTACCAAATTTTGGTGTCAACACTCCTCTAATCTATAGATTCCCATAGATTAAAGTACTCAAAGAGTTATGAACAATAAGAACAATACTAACACGTTTACTTACTCAAATAAGAAGTTGATCCACCATAGAAGTCTCAGGATCAAGTGCCATAAGACCTTTGATCCCGGAGGTACAAGCATAGAGGAGTCACCGACAGGTCCGGTGCTTCCCCTTCTTCTCCTCCACCCACTCTTTAGCTCTCAAGACTAGATCTAGTCACTTTCATGGAGGACTATGGATCTAATCTATCAACTTGATATTCGCTCTCAACTCACTCTAATCCTTCTAGTTCTACATGATCTTCTAATATAGATTAGAACTAGAGAGGAGAGGTTGTCCTCACATTGGGACACCTCTGACCAAAAGGTCAAGAGATAATGAGATAGAATGAGTTAGGGTTTCACCCCCGGGTCGGGGGGTCTTCTTATATAGGCCTTGGCGATGAACGATGACCATTGGATCAAACCGACCTTCAATAACGGTGTAGATACAACCTCAAGGTCGGTTACAAACCGACCTAGAAAGATGAGCCTGATTGGCTACTGTAGCCTGGCGGCCGGCCTAAATCCCTCTGGCGGCCGCCAGGGGTTGGTCTCCTCTCGGCTTCTCGTTTCTTCTGGTGTCTTCTGGTATCTTCTAGAGTGTTTTAGTCCACATTTTGGGTTGAGTTACTTTACGGTCAAGTCTTGTCATCGTATGAGATGTATATTCCGGAACTTTCTCCATTCTTCTCTGCATTTATCTGTTAAGTCCCTGAAAATATATAAATCACCAAAGCTCATGGAATTATGTTAGTAAAGCCCCTAGACTTATGTTGATATTCATTTTAAGCCCTTATTCATGTTTAGTTGACTAATAATATTATGCTATAACAGGTGTCAACAAACGTGAAGTGCACTAATCAAGGTATAAAGTCGTCCAAAGATAACTATATGTTTTTGTAGGGAGAGAGATAAAGTTTCTAAGGCTTCTCTAATTGATCTAAAGATTTAAGATACTTCAAGGTTTATTTATTTTGGGACATCAAAACACTAACCACAGAAAGGGATGAGAAGGGGGCTAGGAAGCTCCGACTACGGTCCTACAGACACCAACCCGAACGTGGTGGAATACGTCGGCCGTCAGGGCTGTCACCACCTGGGGCTACCACAAACTATCTGTGGGATTGGGTGCAATTCTAGATAACCGCTAGACTAAGCACCACGCCTAATCTAAAGATTACTACTCTAGCGTTGCAAAGACTAGAGCACTTGATGCAAGCGGAAATCTAATAAATAAAGTAGAAGTAAATGCTGAATGAAAGTAAATAGAGAACTTAAAATTAATAAATGAAGAACCCGGAGATTTCTGTCAAGACGAACTAGTCGCCGCAAGAATACAAAAGTTGAAGAAGATCCGACAGGTCCGGCTCTTCAGCTTTCTCCTCTACTCTCTCCCTGATCTAGTTACAACTAGATGAACTAGATGAACTAGACAACTAGACAACTAGAGGGACCTCTCTCCTAATTGAAACCCTGACTTTTGCTCTGTAGATAGCTAATGAGAGATGATCCTTTGAGGACAACCCTAGGGTTTCTTATATAGCCCTAGCCGATGAACGAGGACCCTTGGATCAAACCGACCTTGAGCAACGGCGTAGATACAACCTCAATGTCGGTTAGAAACCGACCTCCAAAGTGGGTTTGGATTTGGGAGGCTCAGGGACTCGGGCGATCGCTGAGACACATTCCGGCGATCGCCAGGACTTTTCTGCACAATGACGTCTGCTTTCTCCTGGTGTCTTCTGGTGTCTTCTAGAATGTTTTGATTCGGATTTTGGATTGAAATTCATCATGGATTAATCTCCTTATCGTATGGGGTGCAAACTCGAGCTTTTACCCGCATTTACCCATTAAGTCCCTCGAAAAGATATAAATCACCAAAACTTGTGGAACTATGTTAGTAAAGCCCCTAGTCTATGTGATTATTCATTTTATACCCTTCTTGCATGCTTAGTTGACTAGTAATATTATGCTATAACAAGTGTCAACAGCCTACGGCTCTACGCCAAACACAGACATGGGGGATTACAAGGGACGGACAGGGCTGTCACCACCTGCCACCTACCACCTCAACCGTACGAGTTCGAGGCAAACGAAGGTAGCCTCTAGCATGGACACCACATCTACGCTATGACTACTACTCTAGCGTTGATCAGGTGACCCGCTGTGCGAGGCCCTCTACCAGAGCATCTGCCACAAGGACGAACGACGAACCTGCAAGTAAATAGCAATAAGACTAGCTTGAAGTAAGAACTTATCACCAAAGAAGAACACAAACTTTAGTACTCCAAGCAGTACTAGACCCGCCGAGGTACAAGTGAGAGGGAGCCGACATCCCCGGCACTCCTTCCGCTAAGTGTACACGAGGCCTTCGGAACACTAGTGGAGGTAGCCGACAACTCTGGTACTTCTCCATCTCTCTCTTTCTCACTCACTCCTTACACTAGAGAGCTAAGATATGAAAGTGGAGCTCTCCTCTATATTTGCTATATTGTGTCTTCTTTTGTGTGAGAGTGGAATAGAATAAATTAAAGTGAAGTGTGAAGTGTGTAGTGTGTTCTAAAGAGGAGCTCTACCCCTCAATTTATAGAAGGTAGAGGTTCGTTTCATCGCCAAATTAAGGTTGCCCTGCATACAAACGCCGCTATGCCCACGGGAGATACCGCTAGAGAAGCCATGGCCCGATCGGGCGCGCAGTCGGTCCGGGTGGACCGGGGCTGGCCCCATTCAGCACCACCTTTCTCTGGCGGGCTATTGGGCTGGCCTGGACCTCATTTCCGAGGGTGCAATGGTCCGATTCTTCCTTAATTTGGCCTTTTTGCCACGCACTTGTAGAAAGCGTGTTTTCTGCTGTGCACTTTCTCCCTTGTTTGGCGTGTTTTCACTTGATTCCGCGTTTGAGTCCTGCAAAACATATTTTCTTAGAATACAAGTGAAACTAGGTTAGTAGTAAAGGTATATGTGGCATAGGTTTGCAAGTTTCTCATGAAATAGACATAAGTTGGCGGTATAAAATGATCGGTAACGACCACCAACAGGGCCCCAAGTTCAATCTACTTGGCTATTCGGATTCCGACTATGCCGATTGCAAGATAGATAGAAAAAGCACTTTGGGGACTTATCAATTCCTTGGACGGTCCTTAGTGTCTTGGAGTTCTAAAATGCAAAATTGTGTAGCCCTTTCCACCGCTGAGGCTGAGTATGTTGCAGCCGGTGCATGTTGTGCTCAACTACTTTGGATGAGGCAAACCCTAAAGGATTTCGGATGTCAATTCTCAAAAATCCCACTTTTATGTGACAATGAAAGTGCCATAAAGCTTGCAAATAATCTCGTAGCCCACTCAAGGACCAAGCATATTGACATCCATCATCATTTCTTGAGAGACCATGAACTAAAAGGAGATATTGAAATTCGCCATGTGAGCACCAAAAAACAACTAGCCGATATCTTCACAAAGCCCCTCAATGAGTCAAGGTTTTGTGCTTTGCGTAGTGAGCTAAATATACTTGATTCTCGTAACATGGTTTGAACTCCAGCATGCCTCTATTTGAATTACTAGTATGAGTAGGCAAACAGATTTGAAAAGTTTAATTTTGTGTTTCAAAATGCTTTAAAAATGCCTCAAATAGCATGGTCATGGTCTGTATTGATTCACTGTGTTTCTGGCCATTCTATGAGAGGAATATGTGGTTAAATCTGAGATAAGGAGAGTCAAATTTGTAGTAGCATAAATCTCTGTCTTCGGGCAGGGCGGCAGTGCCGCCCTTTGAATCTGTAGTCAGATTTCGTCCTTGACTAGCTAACGTGTGGGGCTCACTTTTCTTTTTTTTCCTTTCCTCTCGGGCCCTGCAGTCCCTCTCTCCTTCTCTCAGTTTGGCCCGACGTATCCTCTCTCACTCTATCTTTCACTCGCGAAGAGGACAGCGCCGCCGCCGTTCCTGCGCGCGCTACCTGGGCGACAGTGCCGTATCCCATCGATGGCCCTTCCCTGCTCATCACCGACGGCTGGAGGCTCCCTCTCTCCGAGCCATTCTCCTCTTCTCTCCTCAATCCATGAGTTCAAGGCAAGGTGAAGCGCTAACCCTAGCCATGGAAGTTTTTGCCTGATCTATGCAATGTGATTGTTTTAGCCTTGGATTTTTGTTCCTAGAGGTAGCATGATGAGTCTAGAGATGATTTTGAGGGTTAAATCGAATCAATTTTGTGGTTCATGATTTAGGTGAAAGGGGGAGGGCGGCAATGTCACCCATAATATAACGGTAGTGCCGTCCTCTACCGATTCAAACAAAGAAAATCCCTTTCATTCATTCAAAGTTATGGACCACCAAATGGATTGGATTCAGTTCCCAAAGTAAATTTCATGATTTGCTATGCTTATTCTTTCAAAATCCATGGATAAAGCAATATATTTATTTTATACTATGATTCTGAGATTGTAGTAAAGGATAGATGCGGTTAAAAGATGGATTTAGGCAGAGAAAGAAAATGGACACTGATCTTGTGAAGGAACTGAGTGTGGCAGTGCCGCCCTGGCTAGGTTCAGCCACCTTTCCAAAATCAGCATTCAAGTTCTTTCTTTGGTTAAAACCTACTTTTACCAACATCTAAAACTTTACTATATGTAGTTTCTCATCCGGGTCTCATTTAAATTGCATAGATGGAAGGAGGAAGTGATCCTAAGGGAAAAAGGAAGACACCGCGATGATGAAGCGGGTTGCTCGCGAGTGCCAAGGGGAGGGCCTCCGGTAGTAGTGGAGTCCCTCGTCCTCCTTTGGATCCAGAGGCTAGAAGGCAAGCTCATGAAGAAGAAGACAGGCAGCACCTTTTGGGATTCACCATTCATCCAGCGGGCAATCAGGGCACTCCTCTGCACATTGGATAGTTTGATTACCGCTACATGATAGTTGATGATGGTGTGTTTCTAACTATAGCTCCAAATCACTCTGTTGATCATCAAGCTGTGAATTAGTCCAAGAGTTGGAAAGCTGTTGTGGAGACAAGGCAGATCAACCCCTATATTGTGTACAAGGACTTGAGAGTGGATTACAGGTTCTGGAACTTCTTCCAAGCTGATTTCTATCAGTCTGTGATCTATGATAGCAACAAGGCAAAGATCTGCAAGATGCAATATATTGGCTGGCAGGAGATGCAGGAGAAGCAAGAGCCTGAGTTTAGAGCTACTGTCAAGGCTTGTGACAGATTTGAGCTCACTGATATCATGGCTTTCAGGTATGGTTGGAATGAGGAGATCCTTGGGCAGTTTCATGCTACATACTTTCTGGACAAGAATGCCGATGAGATGCATTGGATGACTGACGGTCGACACTATCGTGTTGACTTTGTCACTTTCAGTCATATTCTTGGCTTTGGAGAGACTCAGGGGTTTCCATAGGATTCACAATGGGAAGTGCCTTGAGATCAATGATATCAGGCACCTCTGGAAGGTTCCTAGGCTGGCAGATGGCAAGAGGAGTGGACTTGAGGGTTTGTACTATGTGATGAACAACCTCATCAGAAGCACAATCAATCCAAAGGATAGAGCAGCATCAGACATTAATGGATATGTAAGGAATGTGCTTGTCCGCTTTCTAGATAGTGAGAGGTTCAATGTCCCAAGTTTCATATGGTGTGAGTTAGCTTCTGGTATGGAGGATGAGAGACGCAGCCTGCCCTATGCACCCTATCTGATGTATGTGATTGAGAGGGTCACAGGTCGCTTCTATTCCAAGACAGTCGTCCATACACCTTACATGGTTGAGAAGGTTCAGTCTTATGCAGCAGCTCACCAGTCAGTTGGAGGCTCTTCCAGAGGGCATGAGGATGTTCCTGAGGGCTCTCGCTCTAAATGTCGTACTAGCTTCAAGAAGAAGGTAGCATCCTGGATGAAGGCTATCCTTACTACTTGCTCTTATGCAGCAGAGACGGCTCATAGAATTGAGAGGCGTCAGAGGGAGGACAGAGAGCGTACAGGGCTTTCGCCTCACTCTCCAGTACGCTCTCCTCTGAGGTTTGACCTTCCTAGCTTTTCAGAGGAGGAGCGGTCTGAGCACTCTTGAGGTTTTGAAGACTTCAGCAGGGGTTGTTTTGAGACCTTGGGAGGTTTTGTGTAGCGCCACAGAGAGATAGAGGTGGCTCCACATTGCTCTGCCCGCTTTACCTCTATGACCCATCGTGGAGGCCATGCAGTGATTGAGTCAGACGATGAGGAGGCTAGTGGTGGTCTTTGGTTTCGAGATGGTGATGGTGTCAATTGGGAGGGCTTGCAACGTTCTTCGGACGAGGAGTGACTTCTCTTCTCTTTTCTTCGCTCTTTTTGGTACTTGATGCCAAAGGGGGAGAAAATTAGAGGGGGTTCAAGATCTTTCAACGCCATGTGTTTGAAATTGCAGCAGTTGTGCTTCATGATTAGATCCTTTGAAAGTAGATTTTAGGTTGTGTGAGTTTGAGAGTCGCTCAAAACTCTATTTCATGTAATAATTGCTACATATTTGACTCTATTTGTGTCGGATATGATCATGTATTTGTGCTGTCATGTTTAGCTTGTCATATTGTGGTTATATGCTGTTTATATATCATGTGTTATGCTGAGTAAATTTCATGTTGATCTGACTATTTCTGGTGGGCGCGGCAGTGTCGCCCTTCCCAGAAACAGCCTGATTCTGTTGTGCTTGATCTGTCATGTTTTATTATGCATCACGTATATATTCTTGTATCACACTGATCAGCACCCCTCAGTAGGCATGGATGTAGGGGGAGGCCCCATTCACACCTAAAATGTGAATTTTGACTTTTCATGTCAAATTTGGAATTCAAATCCAATTCACATATTTAGGGGGAGGCTCCTACATCCATGACTCAAAAAATCTTAGTTTATATTTCATATCTTTTGTAAGCTCTAATTGGGTTGTCATCAATCACCAAAAAGGGGGGATTGCAAGTGCAATCAAGCTCTAATGAGGGTTTTGGCATTGATGACCACCAAATTAGGGAACTAATGAGATTTATCGAGATGACAAGCAGGGGAATGAGAAAGGAGGATGATGTACAGGTTGGAGGATCCCCCAATTCCAAAAGATGGCTATCTTGGCTCATGGAGGTTTAAATTCTTTTATGTTTTGAATCTTGAGTTTAGGAAAAGCCATACTATAAAGAGGGATCCAAGGACCACAGGCTAACTGTTGAACCGGATGCTCATATCCAAAGCAAATAACATCACCATTCCCACCCAAAACAGCTACAAAAAGCGAGATTCAAATTCACTGTTTTAGGGCGGGGGCGGCAGTGCCTTATAACGGAACGATGGACCTGAAAGGGTATAAATACCCATTACGCTCCACTCCAACGGTGATGTCTTTTTTCTCCAACGGCTAATTTTGAAGAGAAACAAAACCAAAGTGCTCATCTCTCTCTCCTCCATTGTTGCTCCCACCTCTCTCAAGCAAATCCATTGATTGCCACCATCAAAACTTGAGAGAAAAGACAAACAAACTTTGATTGGAGAGTAGATCCATTGATTCTCCAACTCAAAAGAGCATTTGGTTCATGTTTGGCCGGCGGACCCTAGGGTTTGTTACTCTTGGAGCTTACTCCTAGGCGGCTAGGCGTCGTCCTTGAGCTCACCAACTTGTGTGGCAGCCTTGGGAGGTTTGTAATCTCAACTGAAACTACAAAATCACCCCTCATCTCAAGAGTTAACTCTCTTGACTTGAGAATGAGGGAAATGCACCTTTGTGGTGAGCCCAAGCCTTTTGTGGCTTCCTCAACAACGTGGACTTAGGCAAGCCTTGGTGGCGAGTTGAACCACGGGATAAATCCTTGTGTCTCACGTGCTTATTTACATTCTTGCAAAGTTCATATTGTTTCTAGGATTTGAGATCAATCTATTTGCTAGCTTGTGATATATCTATTTTAGGTCTTGATCTGTGGTATATCTATATGCTGGAAGGCTGTGAGTTCATATCATATCATATCATATCTGTTGGTCAAATTTTGTATTGTGATATTCTATCTCTCGCGTAGTGTGGTAGTGCCGCCCTCCAGTGCGGGCGGTCGCCCTCTATTCTCGATAGAATTTCGAGTTGAATTTTTGCAGGCCTATTCACCCCCCCCCTCTAGGCCTCCTACCGTTCGGAGATCCTACATAAACGAAAAGAGTGGAAGGGGAGGAGCAATGACCAATGCAGGAAAACAAGGAATTGTTCCGCGAATTTAGGAGTCCACGAGAAGAGCCATTTGTGGGGAGCGAGTGGTTAGCATTCAAGGTACGTGGCATGAACGAAGATAATTTTGAAGGAGTAATTTCGAACAATTTAGGCCGTGTTTAGTTCCCCGAAAAAAACACTGTTCGAATCTAAAAAAGCACCGTAACACGTTTCGTTTGTTTGTGGCAAATATTATCCTACCATGGCGTAACTAGGCTCAAAAGATTCGTCTCGTCGTGTACATCAAAACCATGTAATTAGTTTTTTTATTTACCTACATTTAGTGCTCCCTACATGAGGCAAAAGATTTGATGTGATAGGTGAATAGTGAATTTTGGAGAGAGAATTGGAGGAACTAAACAAGGCCTTAGTTTCTTGAAGCAGCACAATGTGGGGAAATGAACGTAGTAACTCGGCAAGCACATCACCGCATTTTTCAAAGTTCTCCAAGACCATGGCTGTGTTTAATTCCTCCAATTCTCTCTCTAAAATTACTATTCACCTATCACATCAAATCTTTTGCCCTCGCATGGAGCACTAAATGTAGGTAAATAAAAAAACTAATTACATAGCTTTAATGTACACGACGAGACGAATCTTTTGAGCCTAGTTAGGTTATGATAGGACAACAATTACCACAAACAAACGAAAAGTACTACAGTGTCCGATGCGATATTTTTTCCCAAACTTCATCCATCTAAACACAGCCCATGTACATTCCAGAAACAAAGCGAGAAGGTCCTACCCATGATCCATGTCATACACCAAAAGTATAGGGTAGGACAGCCTACAAAGCTCCCAGCCAGAGCACTTCTCAGACTTGCAACAAGACTGGACTTGACAAAACTCAGACTCAGGACTGACATACTCGATGGACAAGGCAGCATTTACTCTAGTCCAGATGCTACGAACAAAACTGGTGAACCAAAGTTCAGCCCAAACACATAGGCTAGCAAGCAGACTATGACACACGGACGCCCTACATGGATCCATCCTTGGGACGGAGAGCCACAGTGTCCTCGGAAGCATCATAGGCCGCAGCAACATCAGCAAGAGCGTGCAAATCTAAAGTAGGCAGATAAGGTTCAAAGATGAGATGAGTTTTAGAGAGAGCAGCACGAAGCCTCCGAGACGCACTAGAGAAGTCAACATTTTGCTTTGGACACGGATGCTTTCGAGTTGGGGTCCTCGAGGTCGGGCGTTCCTTCTCTGCCAACCTTGTGCTCCTATGCAGCTTCCTTGCTGAGTCAATGGCGTGCTTGCGCCTGGCCCTCCTCTTGTGCGTAGTGCTCTCATGTTCATCTTCAGCAGCACCGAACGTGAACACCGGGCTGCATAGATTGGTCGTCCACCATGGTGAGCGCGCGCCGGGCTCGTGGCGACCTTAGAAACCTCTTCCTCGAGAGGGTGGGGGAGTGCGCGATCACGTGCCCCACACCGGGGATGCCCTCCCTTCTTGCTCACCTACTTCCCGGCTCCTCTTCCCGCGGCATCACCACTGCCGAGCTCCTTAAAAGGAACTCCACCAACTCCATACCAGGGGAGAAGGTTGACCCGGGGAAGGGTAGGAGCAGCAGCATGTGGGTAGGGAGTAGCAGCACGGGTGTGCACAGGACGGGGAGGAGAACGAGGAGAAGAGACCTCCCATCCGAGGATGGTGGTGACATACTCAGGCCCTCTTTGGCACGCCTCCGTCGGCTCCGCCTCTTCTTCCTCTGCATCGTAGCCGCACCTTGTTCATCGGAGCTTTTTTCTCTCACCCTCCTCCTCTCTCACCTTTGACACATCCCAGGTGAAGCTCCGCAGTGAAGCTCGTTTTGCAGCCCGCCGGCTCCCGGCCAAGCAGAGCTACGGTGGCGCTCGGCGCGAGCCGGAGCCGGCACGGAGCTCGGCCAAAGAGGGCCTCGGTGTCGTGAGGAGGTTGGTTGTAATTGGGTTGGGAGAAAGAGGGTGATTAGAAGGAGGAGCAGGAATGGGGAAATGGGAGAAGCGGTATTGAGTCCAATCAAGGATGGGCTCGGGTTTCGCACTGCACGAGAATGGGTTCAACGTGAGCAATGGAGGCAGCCCGCTATGGTTGCGGCGAAGAGCTTGGAAGGGATCTCACCACCGTGGTTCAGGCAAACCACAGCCCTCATAGTAGTGTAGTCCTGCCACGTGACACATCTGGGATCAATGCAACACGCGTTGCCCGCCCCAGCCAACGCAGGGCGCGCCAGCGGCTCCTCCCAGTGCTCCAGAAGGAAGTCGATAGAGGCGATCTCGGCGTAGACATAGTACTCAGCGATGAAGCGAGCTTGTCCGCCTCTTCATGGCGCCGCACGCTGATGATGTCGCCATCGAAGTGAATGGGAGAGCCGCACCACGCGCCGCGATCACCCCGGTGTCAAACCCGGAGACACCCATACCACGGAGTGCGCTTTTTTTTTTTTTGTGGTCGAACGGGGAGGCCCGCACACTCGCTCGATCGCCCCCCGATGAGCGAGAACGGGCTGTGCACGTGATTGTCCAAGACAAACGCGAAGACCTTGGCACCCCGAAGTCCCCATTGGAGACGTGCACCTACACCATCTCACGACGCACAACAGCGGCAGTGGAAGTGGGCGAAGGTGGAGGCGCACGAGGGCTTTGGTGGCGGGGGAGGTGGGAGTGGGAATGTTGAACCGTGCCCTATTGGTAGCCGCGGCCAGCATGGCCGTAGTGGTGGGGGACCTGATGCGAGAAAGAGGCTGGGTGCGGAAAGTGACGGTGGAGTCAAAGGAGTTGACGGACATGGTGGAAGGATGGCGAGAACTCTTGCCATCCAACTACATCCCTGCCATCTCATAGCTCATATAGGTGTGGCAACGGGGCTTCATCCCGACCAATGGGGGTGAGGTGGAGGGCAGGGGGCCATCCCGTTGCAGGATAGGTGTTGAGTCCGCAACTTGGTCACCATCCGTCGTCAGAGCTTCAGCAGAATTAGCAGCGTCGACCGACTCAATAGAGAGCAAAGGAACTAGGCAACGGGACGCCTCGGTATTAATGCGAGGAGAACGAGGATCATGGATATTCTTGACCGTAACGTGCATGGGGTAGGGCCCGTGAGACTGGTGACACGAGTCAAACCGGCCGCAGACAGGGGCAGAGGAGATTGACTAGGCGAAGGCACCCAGGCTACCGACTTCATGACTAGGCTCAGAGTGGACTTGGGGCCGATTAGGCCCATCCGTAAAAATTCGTGGATCGGGCCGAAGTTGGTGGAATGGGCCGAGGTGAGGGCCCTTGTCGAAACGGCAACATGGCTGCTATTTTCAAAATTTGAACCGGTGCACTATTTCCGGGCCGCCGGAGGAACGACGAGCGGCGGCGGCGTCGGTGGATGTGGGAAGATGATGCCGTGAAGGGCAAAAACACCGATTCTGCATGAGATGGTTCTTGACATCTCTAGAGGCCACACCGGTGGAGAAGAGAAAAGGAGAGAAAGGAACGACAAAGAAAGCCTCAAGAGGACCGCAGAAGTGGTAACGCAGGGCGTTGCAAACCAGGGCAAGAGAGGCCGAAGAATCCCCATTGGATTGAGAAATCCACGGTCGACAGAGGGAACAAGGGTGAAGCAAAGGGGTCTAACAACCGGCAAAAAAAAGTTTAACAGACAAAGGTTTGAAAGCGCATACCGGGACAGTCATCGTTGCCGCTGCGAGCCGGCCTCGTCGTCGTAGGTGCGTGTCCCTGCTCCGGGGCGTCATAACGGCCAACAACAGCTCTCGGTTGGAGCCATGCTGCGTCGCACATTTGCCCACTGGTGAGCCGATGGGTGGGGCAAATCGTCGACCACATGCCGAGCGCCCCGCATCCTTACTCCCCCTCGTACCCCTCACACCAATGGCCATGGGGGCACCTTGATGTCAACAGCGAAGATCGCGATTGCCGGGCGCGCACGCAGGGGGGGAGGGAGGGAGGCGGGCAAGTGGGGAATTGTGGGGAGGTGCGAGGGGGAGCAGCAGGATTGGGGAGGGAGCCAAAGCAGATGGGCGAAGACGGAGGAGATGGATGAGGATCGTTGGAGATGTGGAGGCCGGGCGCCGGGCCCAAGGTGGATGCCGGGCGAGTGGAGGGGCCGCCCGCACGCCCAGCGGCGGGGGGGGGAGCCAGCTCGCTCAGCCCAGCATCACTCACGGTCCCAACATCTCTGAATTGTACTAATATTTATAATACCAATTTTTTGAGAAACATTTATAATACCAAGTAAACACCATTATATTAATCACATAATGTATTTTTATGATCAAAGCCCATTCACTCACTCAGCCCATTCAAAGCCGGAGTACTGTACATAATTGAAAGCCCATTCATCACTATCATATTCCACGCATGACACCGACAGCAAGATTTGAGATCCCGGTTTCAAAAAAAAAAAAAAAAAAAAAAACGCATGACACCGACATCAGATATTTTGTGGATCATCATCATGATGATCAGGATGACTCCAGAGCCTTCTTCACTCATGGTGGCCACGACGGTGACGATACCTGCAATGCACGTGTACAACCCGCACTGCAGATCGAGAGACAGAGGCTACAAGTACCGTCGTCTAGACTCCGGAACCTCAAGCACAAAGCATTACTAGACTAGACGACTCTTTTGCCACCGACATTTTTTTTCTTCTTTTGGCGGGGCGAAGTGTCCACAGTTAAGCGGAGGCACGTCTGAGTATGAGTTTGACATGCATTGGTTTCTCCCTGAATGAAATTACAAGCCCACAAACAGGTAAACGAACGAAAGCGGAACGGATAAGCCCATGACGGGGGTAGGCACGCGACGCACATGCATGCCTACTACCTACCCAGCACCGTCCTCTCTCAAAAAAAAAAAAAAGACGGTGCTACGTGAATGCTACAGTTGATGGAAAAGATGGCGCAAATGGTAATGACCATATTCTGTCCTTTTTCTAAAAAAAAAAAGAGGGTGACATTTGGTAGGGCTCCAAGTTTCTGGCTTTCTGCCATCCCTAACGGTGCTGCCTGCAGCAACAGCCGCACTTCAGTAACCAATTACCAGCCCACTAACCAATTATCACTTCATTAACCAATTACCATACACCGCAATTTTTCTGTATGACTCTTTGCCACAGAGACACAAGTAGTACTCTACTCATGTCCCAAAACCTTGTAATTTGAGATTTTACCTAAGATAAACTATGTTAAGTTAATTAAGTGCTTAGCGAATATTCCTATATTATCAACACTTATGACATCAAATTTATAAATTATGAAATATATTTCGTGAATGGATTTAATGATACTCGTTTGGTACCACAGATATTGGCTGGTATAATTTTTGTATAAACTTAGGGTGCGTTTGGCGGCGAGAAACATTTCTGATTTTCAGTAAAATCATTAGAGCCTCTGTCAAACACCAAAAAGAGAGAAAGAATCACATGGAACGGATTCTTGTTTTTCTCAGTCAATAGAAACACCCAAAATCTAGTTTCTTCTGATTCGGTTCTAGTTTTAAGAATCTAGTGAGCTATCAAACGGTTCCACAAAATGACTTGTTTGCTTGAACTTATCAGCCCGACTTATCAGTTATTGTATAGACAGCATAAACCGACTTATTAGGCACAGAAACGGACGGCGTGCAATTCAACGTGGAAACATTTTCTAGAGAGAATTTGGATCACAGACATCTCACTGTAGTATCCTACCAACTGTTCAGGGCATGTCTAGTCTAATCGACATATTAACAGCTACTCACTCCGTCTCAATTTAGCTCAACATCTGGAGTTCAAAAAAATCTCAAAATAAAGGGCTCCATGCATCTGAAGCATAGCAATGCTAGCCTGCCAGTACCTGCAGTCTGTTACACGAAACAGTGTTGTGCAGTACACTAGTAACGAAATGATTTTGCGAGCACTTGCAAAATCTTTTTCCGTGGCGGCACTTTTGTTGCCCGTCACGGAAAATACCCCGTCACGCCCAAATTTTTTTTACGTGGCGGGCGTTTTTTGCCCGTCACGGGAAAGATTGCGGCGTGGCGGGCACCTTAACACGCCCGCCACGCAAAATAAAGTATTTTTGCGTGGGCGGGCGTGTTAAGGTGCCCGCCACGCAAAAAATCTTTCCCGTGGCGGGCATCTTAACCGCCCGCCACGAAAAGAGAGAGGCCCAAATGGCCCAAAATGAAGCCCAATAGTCGGCATCATATAAATATTGAAGCTAGGGTTTAGCTCTCACCCGAGTCCCGGTCCCTCCCCACTCCCCACCCAACTCGATCACTCTCTCTCCCCGGGTCTCTCTCCCCGACTCCTCCTCTCTCTCTCGCGTCCCCTTCCCTCCCTCCGTTCCCCTCCCTTCCCCAACGAGCAACGAGCACGAGCAGTAACGTTGATGGCCCCCCTCCCCTTCCCCAACGGCGCGGCGGCGCCGCCCTCTCCACCGGGCGGGACCCGGCTATGGGGCGGCGCGGCGGCGGCGGCGTTGTGGCTTCCGGCGGCGGCCATGGGGGCGGGCGGCCCGGCGGCGCCGACGACGGCCATGGGGCCCGACGGATCCGGCACACCACGCGGGTGGATCCGGCGGCGGCTCCGATGGCGCGGCGAGCTCGCCCGACACCGGCGCGCGTTCTACCTTCCTCGCGAGATCCGGCGGTGCGGGGCGGGTCGCCCACCATGGCGGATCCGTCGGCAACGGCCTCCTCCACGACGGATCCGGCGGCGCCGCCTCCTCCACGGCGGATCCGGCGGCGGCGGCCTCCACAACGGCGGATCCGGCGGCGGGCGACCTCCACCATGGCGGATCCGGAGGTGGCCGCCTCCTCCACGGCGGATCTGGCGACGACGGCCTCCACCACGGCGGATCCGGCGACAACGCCTCCACCACGGCGGATCCGGCGACGCTGCCTCCTCCACGGCTGATCCGGCGGCGGCGGCCAACACTGGCGGTGGGCGGTGCTCCGGCGGAGAGTTAATCGCAACCTAGATGGGCTCGGCGGGCCCGTGATGGTCTCGGCTCCTGTCTAGGGTTTTATTTTTTTATTTTTGGCGTGGCGGCATCCTAATCTGCCCGCCACGCAAAATACTTAAGCGTGGCGCATCAGTGGCGTCCACGGTTAATCACGCGATTAACCGTGACCTTTGGTTGGTGACGAGGCAAATGTGCCGCCACGCAAAACCAAAACAACCGCCACGCAAAAAACGTTTTAGGTACTAGTGGTACACCCTCCGTCTCAAAAAATAACTCATCATGTTGACTTTAAGATATCATGTTTGACCACTCGTCTTATTCATATTTTTTTATATAAACATCATCCATTTTGATGTGACTTATTTTATTATTAGAGATACTTTAATAATAATTTATTTATTTCTTAAATTATATAAATAATTTAAATAAGACGAATCGGTCAAACATAATGCCTTAAAAGTCAACATGATGAAAGTTATTTTGAGACGGAGAAGATAAAAAAAAATTGCCACACAAAGAAAGGCAGCCAACATGGGTTACGTGGAAGGCTATGGACCACTCGTTTCCTCGTTCGTTCCCACCGGACTCCCCGTTCAAGCCTCGTTCAAGCCTGACGGCAAATGTGTGAGCGCCACATCATGGCTTCCCTCCACTGGTTCTGTCTACGCGTTCGATCATTCTCTCGATGGTTCCCGTATCGCTGCCGTGCTGGCGCTGATGTCAGGCAACTTTACAGGGGCAGTTTGGTAATTTTACCTTGGCCTCGGTTTACGTTGCCATTCCTACACTAGAAATGCTCGGCCTTGCCGCTTATGGCGAGTGTGTAGGGCTGTTTATTCGTTACGCCCTTTTTTTATATGAGTTGAGTTGTTTTGTTAAGTGCAGTGGGTGTTAAAGTTTTTTAGCCATGTTGTAGGTTTCGGGACACTTTTAAGACTCCCGTTTGTTCCCGTAAAAAAAAAAAAATGCTAAAAATGACATGAAAGTTTAGCACTGCGATACATACAGACCCTAAATATTAGGATTAGAAATAGACATTTTTGCTTACAGGCCATAGCACAATGCAAAGAAGCATCCCATGCTATATTTTAATGTTAATACATCAGTTATTATTGTAATATAAATTGGTAAACAACACTGTATTGGTCCGTAGGTATTACATACTTTTTTTAACTCCTTTGTCTTTACTTATTTTGGATAAGTTCTCCATATTGATTACTATAAGTAAATGGTAAATTTGTATCGGAATAAGTAGTACTGAAATTGAAGCAATGGAACTTGACATATTACCAGGCACTCATGAGTGAGTATAGCTGGGGATCGAATAAAATGCTCTTTTGGTTTATGTGCAAGAGCATCATAGTGTCTAAATTATTTGTTTCCTGCTACGACAAGAGGGTGAACAGTACAAGCTAAAAAGAGCATGCATATTGGTACTAAGTACATGCAGAAACTTGTCAAAATATAGAAAATTAACTATAGAGCCAAATAATATCAAATTAGATTTATATAAACATAATTCTCTACCTTTTTCAAATATAATATTTGCAGACGTTACTCTATCCAGAATTTCTTTAGTTATTGTAATGTGCGAAAATAAATATAATGTTTGCAGCTCCTAGCGCCACCGCCTGTCCTCATGGCTACGCTGCATGCTAAGCCCCGCGGACTGCGTCGCCGGCCATGCGCGCGGCCGGTGCTTCGCCGTGTCGTAGCCCTACGCGCCATAGCCCATACGTGCGTCCATTGCTCCTGCGATGTTTACCCATTTTTTTTCTTCCGCGCCGAAAGAGCAGAGCATAGCAGAGCACGCGCCGGCACCGCCGATTTCGCTCGAGAGGAAGAGCGGCCGGCGACGATGTGGGGACGTTTGAGTCCGCCCTGGGCTCGCGCGCACCCGAGCCGCGCCTCAATTTGAGCATAGGTTTCTCGTGACGCCGCGATCACGGCCCCGCCCTTTGCGGTTTGGCGGCGGTGGTACCCGGTGCGAAGGAGGTGATGGCTTGAGCCCGCCGTCTTTGTTTAGCGGCCCGGTAGCGTGCGGTGGAGGTGACGGCTTGGGCTGGGGCTGCTGGGCCCGCGGAAGTTTTAGCTCGTGAGCTTGGTGAGCTAGGCCTTGTTTAGTTTCCAAAGTTGGCAGGTCTTTGGAATTTCTCAGAGCTAAGATCGTAAAGCATTTTTGTTTGTATTTATGAATTATTGTCCAAACATTGATTAATTAGGTTTAAAATGTTCGTGCCGGAAAGTACAACAAAACTATGCAATTAGTTTTTGATTTTATACTTAAAAACATGTGCCGGCATTTTAATGTGACAAATGAATCTTCTTTTTTGTATAGTAAAAAACCTTCTTTTGGACCCCCAAGTTGGGAAACTAAACAAGGCCCTATGTGAAATCTTGTGCGCCGGTAAAAAAAAAAGCCATATCTCTTCTGGCCGGGACTTCCCGAAGCCTGTGGAACCGGACTCTGTACAAGCCACGCTGAAACGCTCGTGGACGTTGGTTTTGGATCTGACGGTTGAGGGAGAATCTCGTAGGGTGAAAGATGTTGAGATATTATGAGACGGAGGAGATAGTGCCGTGCGCAAAAGGTCGGTTCTTTTTTTTTGCAAGATTTTTGTTTGACAAGAAAAAGGTCAGTTCCTGTGTCCCACTGTGACACACCGCAGAGCACATTCACTGTGACACACGAGACACGCCTGTGTCCCTATCCAAAGGACCAGGGCCACGACGTCGTGCACTTCGGCTGGCTCCCTTCCGGCTGCTGCTGGCTGAGGCATTTGTCCGCGCCTCATGGGTGGCACCGATGGACGGCTACGGCCATAGCCGTGCACTCGACTGCGACCGCCGGGGGCAGAAGCGTAACTCCGCGCGGCGACGACCCGCCGCAGGCCGAGGCGGCCCCACGTCACGAGGACGGATCCAGGCCCCGCCCGCCGCGTGGACGGCCAGATGGCCCTGCGCCTTGGCCCCCTGGGCCTATAAAATGGAGGTGGCGGCCTCACCCTCGGAGAGAGCAGGGCAGGTTGCATCAATAGTTTTTGGTTGTTTTTTGCGAGCTTCAGTTCCTTGGTGGTCTTCTTCGCGGTGTGTGGTTGCGAGGTCGAGAGGACTGCGAGGAGGATGCCGTGCTGCGGAGGCAACTGCGGCTGCGGCGCCGGCTGCAAGTGCGGCACCGGCTGCGGAGGGTAAGCCTGCCCTTCCGTTCCTCCTCTCCTCAGATCTGATGATGAACGACATGCATATTGGTTTCCTGATCTGCCTTCCATGGCTCGGTTTTCGCTGCACCTCTGCTGCCGTCAGGCTGTTCCTCGTGCTTGCGTAGAAATGTTTTATCTTGTTTGCGTACATATTTTTTTTTTTTTAAAAGTTTGGGGATATATAGGTAAGAGTATGGCATGATTTATCAACCTGTGTGTATGGATCTTTGATTTTGGTGGATGGATGCGCAGATCTGCGATCGTTTTTTCCCCCTCCCATATCTTTTCTTATGGTCCTGGGACCTGGGACATGTTCTTGTTTCTCAAGGTGGTATGGTTTTTTTTTTGTGGTTCGTTCGTTTCGTCGTGCTCATCGATCTGTCTGTCTGCGTGTATGCAGGTGCAAGGTGTACCCGGATATGGCTGAGCAGGTGACCACCACCCAGACTGTCATCATGGGTGTTGCACCATCCAAGGAGTATGCATGCTCGTCGATCTCTCATCCCCCTCTCGTATTCTGTAGCCTTTTTTTTTTCAAACCATTTTTTTTTTTTTTTTTTTGAAACGAAGCTTTTTTTATTTTTCCGCCGTTGCGCAGAGACTTGTTTTGGTTTATTGGCTCGATCGGCTCCTAATACTCGTACTAGCCAGCAGCACATGGGGTGTAGAATTCCTGTGTTGGATGACCTGTAACTAACTTAGGTGTAGACTCATGGGTATTCGTTTAGTCTATATTAATCTATATTTAGTTTATATTTACCAACTAATGGACTCATGTTTGATACCTACTAGGTCTAAAGTAAAGTTTAGGTGTTTGTACTGCTGCCGCTGTAGTAAAAGTTTCTGCAACCGTAAATGCGATGTCATGTGCCATCATGAAAGAAAGAAATACACATGCTGCTGCCGCTTTTTCTCTGCGCCAAAAAAGAACATTGATATGTCTTTTTTTTTTTTTTCTATGTATACTTGTCCTGCACTGAAAAGCCTTGAGACGGCATAGGTGCTGCCTTTCTGGTAGAGAACATGACAAACATCTCTGCTAACTCGTCTGCTCCCCACTCCCCAACGACGTTGCATGATGTATGTACTCCTGCTGGGCCACTGACTTGGTTTGTCGTGCTGATGGATGCAGGCACGCCGAGGGCGGGTTCAAGGCGGCCGCCGGAGCTGAGAACGGCGGGTGCAAGTGCAACCCCTGCACCTGCAACCCCTGCAACTGCAAGTGATTGCAGGCCGGAGATCGGAAGGACACTAGTCTCTAGCTAAGCTTTATAAGTATGGCAGTTAGTCGCGTTGTGGCATGGCATGCGCATGCCGCTAGTGGTGGTACTGATCAGGAGTGAATAATGGTACTGCGATGATGGCTCCCTCCTCCCCTCCCCTAGGGCTCATCTAGCAGTGTTATGTGTTGTGTGTGGGTGCAGCACAGTAGCAGGCCGTATGCCCTGCTTTTGTGTGCACGTCGAGTGCGACTCTGTTTGTGCTGTGTCACCATCCATCTATGTATAATAATATATAATACCCTATCTTTGTGTGACGTGGATACCCTTGATGTCATTGCGTGACAGTAAGCGACATGCCTGTTCCCGAGTGGAGCGCTTTGTGGAGACGGGAACGAGTCCAGCCCAAGAAGCCCAATAAGGCCCTCATCATCTTCGACCTTTCGGAAAAAGTTATTTTTCCCTTCCTCAACTTTCACCAAAGTCGATTTTTTTCCCTCAACTCCAAAACCGGGCATATCACCTCCGCGAACTTTTCAAACCGGTCATTTTACCTCCCTCGGGCGATTTTGTGGGCGGATTTGCTACAGTAACCAGGGTTTTTCTTCAAGACGCGCGGTTTTGTATTTTTTTTTTTAAAAAAATTGGCTGAATCTTTGAAAAATCATAATAAATTATAGAAAAATCATAAAATAGAAAATCCAATTTTATTGGACTCCACATGAATTTGAACATATAATATGTATATATTTTAGTACAAAGTTTTTGCAAAGACAAAATTCAATTGCACTATGAAATTCAATTGCAAAGATGAATTTCAGACAAGAAAAACTTTGTACTAAAGTATACAGTATTATATGTTCACTATGTAGATCTATTCATGTGGAGTCCAACAAAATTGGATTTTCTATTTTATGATTTTTCTATAATTTATTATGATTTTTCAAAGATTCAAGCCGAATTTTTTTTAAAAAAGAAAATACAAAACCGCCGGTACTGTAGAAAAACCTTGGTTACTATAGCAAATCCGCCCCACAAACCGCCTGTGGAGGTAAAATGACCGGGTTTGAAAAGTTCAGTGGAGGTGATATGTCCGGCTTTTGGAGTTGAGGGAGGAAAATCGACTTTGGTGAAAGTTGGGGAGGGAAAGCAGACTTTTCCTCGACCTTCTAGTTTGTCGCTTGATGGGCCATGCCCGTTGCATTTAACATTTTTAACTTAGTTGGGCCAAGCTTGGGCTACATATTTTCCCACGAAAAAGAGCCTTTGGGGCGACTCACCAGTCAGATCCATAGTGAGCCATGGCCTCAATATAGCCCAATAAATACTTCGTCCCGCGAAATTTGGGCCCTGCCACTTCCCTTTGACTCCGCCTTCTCCGTCTTAGTCGCTGCCGGTGGCGGCGCTCCTCCTAAGTTCTGCGACTGCAATGGTCTCTTCTACTCTGGCCGGGCAAAGGCAGCCTGCAGCTTCTTCTGCGCTATCCATAGCCTGCCAGGCTGCCAGTCCCAGTCCAGCGCTTCTCCCGGTAAGAGCAACTCCAAAGGCTGCCAATCCGACGGTTCTCCTGGTAAGAGCAACTCTAGATTTGGGTGCTCTCCCCTACTTTTATTGGCCTGTGCTCTCCCCTACTTTTGTTGGCCTTAACAAATTCATTCTACTCTAGCAGCAACACCTAAATAAAGGCCGCCCCCTAATCCATATTAGTAGACTATGACACAAGGGACCCGCTTGTCATTGAGATAAGCTTTCTTCCCCATCCTCTTCACACGCAGATCCTCATGCGGTGCGCTCACGCCGTTTAACGAGGCGCTCGTCGGTGGAGACGGGCGCGGGTGGTGGCTGGCGCGCCGGCGGTGCCCTGCGGCGCTTGCACTTGCGGAGGAACCGCCTCCCGCACGCTTGTGCAGTAGCGCTTGTGGTTCAGTACGTCGCGAGGAGTGAACAGGCGGACGAGGTCTGGCCTGTTAGGCCAACGAGAATGGGGTCTGAGGGGAGAATTGGGGTGCCCAGCCAAATTTCGGGGGCCCTAGTAGGGGCACTGCTGAAGCACGTTTTTTGGCTTGAGCCCCCATATCTATATGAGGGCTCAAATAGGGGTTCTGCTGGAGTTGCTCTTACACAAGCCAAAATAACAGGTACCTACAGCTACAGGCTACGCCTACTGAGCCTGCTTACCCTACTGCAATTTCTGCTTACTTCGTGGCTCAATTCATAGATGGTAGTGTTACTTATACCGCCACTACATTATTTGTCATCTTGAATTTTTTTTTCCTGTGAAGATTTGTTGACTACAAGCCCGTTTCTAAGAACAATGCAAATGACATTCGAGGAACAAGCTTCTTCCTTTGGCTGGCCGATTTGTGACGTAAGTAATCAGGGGTGGAGCCAGGAATTGAGCATAGGAGGGGCAATGGACAAAACAAAAGTAGAACCAATAGCCATATGAGCTTGTTTTTAGTCATATAAATAATAGTAGCATGTTTCATAAGTCTCAACTAAGAGAAAATTACATATCTGTCATTTTAAATTTAGCTCTACGGCTACCAGCAAGATCATAGGTTGTAATAATATCATCGGTACTAATTGATGCAGCCAATTCCTTCTCGATATAAATTACCAAACAATCTCGCGAGAAATCCATCTCCCATTGTACATCGAAGGCGTGTCTTCACAAGTTTCATAGCCGAGAAGCATCTCTCGGTGGTTGCAATTGATACCGGAAGAGTTAAGACTAATCTTAACAACCTATCCACCATAGGATAAGATGAACATTTACCTGTTTTAAATAGTCCACTTGTTAGATCAGCAAGCGTTTGTAATTCCTTTAGTTCTGGATGATTGCATACATCAATTTGAAAATGTGGCAGCTGAGACTCCAATTGATCCCTTTCTTGACTTGAGAAATCAGCGGGATAATATTTTTTCCACCAAAGTGCATAAGAGGGCGGTAGGGGGCAGAGGGCGGCGCGGCACAGGGGGCGGGGGGCGACGTCGTAGAGTGCGGTGGGGCGGAGGAAGTAAGCCAGCCAGGGCGGCGGCATGGAGGTGGACGGAGCGGTCAGGATGCCGATTTGGGGATAAGTTGTTTTTTTTCCTTTTTTTTTTTTAGGCTTGCGGGTGGGAGGGATAAGCCCTGGTGGACTGCGCTCCCTGGCCCTGCTAGGCTGCTACGGCCTACTCCCCGTAGCCAACGACCAGAATTTTGGGACTTGATTCTGTAGCTTCGACGACCAGAAAAACGGGACGGAGAGAGTACATCTAAGACGGTTATGTTTCAAATGGAAAAACAGGGAAAGAGCTTAACAGGGAGGTACGGAATAGAATTCTATGCGACAGCGTCGCATCATGCATGCCCTGTGACACCTTCTAGACAAGCTTAACGTGTCCAGTCACACAAGTGCTGGCCGATATTTTCTCGCTGTTGACAGGCTCAACTCACCAGCCTTGGGACAATGGGCGCCTTGGCTGGCGGAAACAGCATTCCACGCACCCACGCGTGGTGCATCTAGGTGGTGCCGTAGCAAGAGCGCATATAATTTTATTCCTAGAGGTCTTTTTCATGGCTCGATGATCGTGATATTAGGCAACTGTGACATGGCACAAATTGGTGGTCAAGTTGTATAAAATGGCTCGGCAGGAAGAAACATAGTTCAAAATTTATTTGCCAAATCATGCAAGAAGAAAATCTCGGTTGAGAAGCCACTAAAGGAGAACAATTGGATTACACATGTATTACCGTTCGCCGCATCATAGAAATTACCAAGTTCGTTTCTTTGGGAAGCAATAAGTGCAACACTGAGAGTCGTAGAATCAGAAGATGATATCGTGTGGAAGCGAATCTCTGACGGATAATACGTACTCAACCAAAAGCGCTTACCTGATTCAGTTTACTGGAGATACAAACAAGTTCTGGATTGGCCTAATTTCGTTAGTGAAGGCAGAGCCTAAATACATAAATTTTGTTAGAACTTTGTTAGATACCAAAATTATGACCTCAGAAAATTTGCCAAAAAAAGGGAGGAAAAATGATCCGATTTGCACATGCTTTGCAACAATGCACCTGAAACCTCAACTCATCTCTTAAGGACTGTCCGTTCACGAGACAGGTCTAGAATGTCATACACTCATACTAACTTGGCTTAACCTCACAACAGTTACAATGAAAATTGTTTGAATTACAAAGTTTTAGATCTTTTAGAGTACTACAACTTTAGTTAAGGTCATTTCTCCATCCGATGTCATTTGAAAAATTCATAAAAATATTAATTTCAAAATGGTGATTTTCCTTAATGGTTTGCATTAGCATTTAAAAAGATTATTGTTTTCCTTGGTGGTTACCAGTGACATTCAACAAAAATTACATTTTTTCTTGGAGGCTGGATGGAACCGCCAAAGATACAAATTATCTTGGCAGTTTACTACAACCACTAAAAATAATTATTCCTTGGCGGCTAGATTTCAACACTAAAGGAAATTTTGGGCTACCAAGGAATTTCTGTTTTTGGGTAGTGCTATATTGAAACTTGATGATAATAAATGACAAGTTGTTACTTTAGATAAATTTAAACATTTTGACTTAAAAATTATTATATATCAATGCTTGTAGTTTGCACTCTATTTTTAAATAAACAATACTATTACACATATTATTATTTAATAGGCCAAATTAATATTTAAGTAACGTAGTGCAAATTGAAATGACTGTTTATGCCATTCTAGTAATTAAGAATGTATTTTAAAACCTAGAATCTAATTTTGAATAAAAGGTGCACCGGAGTTTAAGACGTGGTTAAAAATACTATCAAGTTGAAAGCCAAAATATATATTCATCGTATGACACAAAAACGATTCCTTAATAAGAACTGGTACCCCTTAAGCTAAGGTTTCAACTAAATCACATATTAAAAACTCAAAGAGGTGTGATGCAAAGGATGAAACACATATAAAGTAATTAGTAAATTTATCAGAACTAGATAGAGATCATATATTAGCTAAATGGGTATTGTGTTAGGAAATGAATAGACAGATAGATCAGTAAAGATAATAAATTTTGATGTATGTACCAAATTTATACATGAAACTTTTTATACGAATGTAATATAAAATTACAGGATGTCATGAAGCACTACAAATCAAAAAAAAAAAATGGCATAAAACACATTTGCAAAACTAATTATTGTAATACAAGCTAAGAGCATGTCCAAGAGACTAGCCAAATAGTTTTGTAAATCTAAATTTAGCTATTATTAAGAAAATACATCCTCCAACATCCTCCAAATTGGCTAGCTCTTCATCCCTCCACCTCCGCTCTTTATTCTTGGAGAGTCTACCTCACTAGCTTTTTTTTATATAGTCTCTTGGAGTACTCTAGTATTTTATTATCAACTCTATTTTTAGACAGTAGTTAAAATAGTAAATTTGGCTTGACTTTTTGACTAGTCTCACGGACATGCTCTAACAACATGGTTTATTTGAATTTCGGCACACAAAGTTGCTTAGTGAGTAGGGTGCTCTTTGCACACGGAAATATGATTTTCACTCAATCTCAATCATAATGATATATACATACTACTGGAGTTGGAGTTATCATGAGTTCCACTGCTAGCAGCAGCTGCTGGGAAGTCATGATCCCTTGGAGCCAGAGGTTCAGCAGGTAGAGGGTCCACTTCCATGGTGCCCTCCATCATCCACACCACCCTCCTCATCGTTGGCCTCAACGATGGATCCCCTGCACGCACCAGATCGCAATGCGAGCGACCCTCTCCACCCTCTCCAGGTCCTGCAGCGCGTCCATGTCTCCCTGCACAGCACGCCCAATATTGCCTTCCCTAACCAAGTCTGACACCCATGCTCTCAGTGTCACAGGTATGCCTAGGTCCTCCTCCGAGTCATCGTCGTCGTCGCGGCATCGCGGCCTATCCTGGCCGTCATCTGCTGGTGCCGGTGGTGGCGGGTACTTCCTGCAGCAGATCATCTCCAGAAGAACAACACCGAAGCTGAACACGTCCACCTTGCTGTCCACCTTCTCACTGCTGAACCACTCCGGCGCGAGGTACCCGAGCGTGCCTCGGACATGGGTGATGGTCTGCTTCAGCTTGTCGCCATCGAGGAGCCTGGCGATCCCAAAGTCCGTTATCTTGGGGGTTCCTCTGTCGTCCAGCAGGATGTTGTCGGGCTTGATGTCGCAGTGGACGATCTGGGAGGTGCAGCCGTCGTGCAGGTACTCCAACCCCCTGGCGATGGCCATGGCAACCTCGGCGCGCCAGCTCCAGGACGGCCTCTCATCGGACCTGAAGAGGACGTCGCCCAGGGAGCCTCCTGGCATGAACTCGAAGACGAGCATCCGGTGCACCCCTTCCTTGCAGTAGCCAACCATTCGAACCAGGTTCTTGTGGTGGATCCTGCCAATGGACTGCACCTCGTTCTCGAACTCCGTCTCCTGGTACTCGTCCGCGCTCTTGAGCTCCTTCACAGCAACATCATGTGGTTCTAGGGACTTGATGGTGCCATGGTAGACCTTGCCAAAGCCGCCCTGGCCAAGCAGCTTGCTGAAGCCGTTGGTTGCTCGGCGGAGCTCCTTGCGAGTGAAGACCGTCACACTCAGATGCTTCCTGTTCCTCGCCTTCTTGCTAGTGACGTGGCAGTGCACTAGGAGGACGCAAGCAGTGGCCAGCAGTAGCATGCCGAGTCCAGCAATGACTGCGTAAGGCAGGATCACAGCAGGGGGTCCTTTGGTCCGCACCTTCACCAGCATCCTCATGCTCGTGCCATTTTGTTGCCACCCGGCTGTTAGCATAGCCGCCTCCAAGCAGCTATTGCTACTCCCGTCGAACAAAGCAGCTGCACAGAGGCAGTTGTGCAGGCACAGATCTTGACACTGCTCCGCCGTGATGGACTGGTGCTGCTCGTAGAATACCGTGTTCACCCAGTACGTGTTGGGCAGCTCCACGAGCTCGAACTGAGAAGAATGGCTCTTCCGGTCGTTGCAGGTCTCCTGAAGAAACGCTGGCGCACAGCCCTTGTACCTGAACTGCGTGTGCAAGAAGGTATACCCACTTGGACACTCACAGTCGAGCCGGTCGTCAGTGCCATTTACGCAGTACGAGTTGAGCCCGCACAGACCATGGCCACTTTTTGTCATGGTTTGGCAGCCACGGCTTGGTGTCGACGACTCCTCCATGACAGACCATGCGTCGGTGTTGTTGGGGAGGATGTAGACACGAAGGATTCCATCTGGGTCCAGCGTGGCGTGCTGGTAGAAGAACCAACTGCTGGTGCGAGTGGAAGAAGGAAGCTGGGGCTGAGGAGCTGCCGCTGTCAGGTTACGGCTGCTGCCGTCGGTGAGCCGTTAGTAGAGGTGCCCCACGAGCTCAGCGTCGTCGAAGAAGAGAGTTGTGTTTCCACAGCCAGCACAATCAGTGTCGCTGCTCCAGTAGGCGTCGTTGGTAGAGCTGGTGCTACCAAAAGCGTAAAACAGGTCCGTCCTGTACATGACGATGTTCCCATCCTTCTGCACGATGAAAATGAAGCGGCCGGCTGAGAAGTCCGTGTCTGAGGCCCTAGACCGAAGGAGTGTTCCAGGGGGCATGAACTGCCCTGGGAGTAGAGTGTCCGTGGGGTGTCCAAAGCTCTCCCAGACGACGGTCTTGCCGTCCGCGCCGAGGAACTGGAGGTCGCCGGTGTCTCGCAGCACGAGAAGGGAGCCATAGTTCTGGGTAGGGCTCCACAGCGGAGTAGCTTGCTGCAGGAGGGAGAGCTGGCCGGCAGCAGTGAGTTTCTGCACGGACTGGCCTGCTCCTGCTGCGGCGACCACAGCGGAGCCTGAGACTGGGTCCGCGGCGAACCACACCACCCTCCAAGCATGAATGCGAAACCATATCACTAGGATGGAGTTGGAGATGTTGTCGAGGGCGCGGAATCCGAAGGTGAAGTCACCGGAGGGGCTAGTGATGTAGTTGGGTGGCATCAGGCTCTCGCCGGCGGCTAAGCTGTTCTTCGCGGCCGACGACGACATGGTTGCTGAAACCACGTACGGCTGACGAAAAAGCATGCTGGCAGCAAGGAGGAAAAGAGCAAGTTGTAGGAGGTGAAGAACGGGGAGAGTTGTGGCTTTCTTCATTGCTGGGTCTCTACTCTTTAGCTGTATTCCTCGAACATCACCTTGCTGCTGCAGCTGCCTAGGAACAACAACAATGGCTCTATACGAACGAGGATGCATGTGATGTGAGGTTTATACCCAGTGCCAGCTTGATCGATGATCGGATAGATTTGCTATGTCAAACCTAGTACGATTGGTCTCCGCCGAACGAATAATGAAGGACCGGTCGAGTTGGCAAGTTCCTGTCCTTTTTGTCTAAAAAAAAGTAAAAAGCAAGACCTACGTTTTTTTTTTAGTAAGGCGCATCACCGTCCCCTAAATTTGTTCATGTCATCTCGGTTCCTAAACTTACAAATCGACCGTATAGGTCCTCAAATCGATCGTTTATGGACCGAGATGACACAGATAAACAAGTTTTTTTTATGAGGAATAAAATTAAACAAGACCCTCCACACAAGAGAGGGATCCAAATCGCACATTTACTAACTTGCTCCTTACGAAATAATTAGATTGGTTATAAACTTGCTTGATTTCTTGGAGCAACTCCAGTGGAAGCCTCTTTTTTTTTTTTTTTCTCGAACGTGCATTGCACGGTATTCATTAAGGAGAAGAGAGTGTTTTTGTTACAACACACCACACACACACAAAGTATCAGTAATCCATGGATTACTGATAACCCGGCCCATAGGCGACACGAGATTGTGATTACAAACAGACCAATGAGCGACCGAAGCGGGGAAAGCAACTAGGCTAAGAGACAAACGGCAACAACCAATGGAGGTGCTTGTACCCCGCCTGGCACCAAGCAGCGGCCTCGTCCTGAATCGCCGAAGCAAGCGTGGCCGGGGGGCATTGCACCTGTTGGAACGTCCTTGCGTTCCTCTCTTTCCAAAGCGACCATCCGATCGGGAAGAATGTGAATCAAAACCTTCCTGGTGACTTTGGGGATTACCTTCCTAGAGCGAGCCACCGGTCCATGACGCGAATCCTCCCGTACTGAACCAAGTCGTAGCTGTAGCTTGTGCAACACAATGGCCCAAACCTCTCGACTGTAGCTGCAACCAAGGATGATGTGGCTCATCTTCTCTGGCAACTGATCACAGAAGACACAGTCGCTGGAATCCTGCAAACCATGGCGCCATCTACGCTCCGCCGTCCAACACCGATAGTGAATGACCAGCCAGAAGAAGAAACGGACCTTGGGCGGAGCCGACGTCTTCCAGATTTCCTTGGCCCCCAAAGGTCGCGGACGATCCCGTGAACATAGCTCCATAAGCCGAAGCCGAGGAGTAGCGACCATCCGCAGTGTGGCGCCAACGAATAGTGTCCGGCAACCCTGGGACAAGCTGGACGTCCCTGAGTAGAGGCCAAATACGAAAGAACTCCGCAATGACCTGTGCAGTGTATGCCCCTGAGATCTGTCGAGCCCAAGCATGGCCGGGTAGCACATCGCTGACAAAGGAAGCCCTGTTCCGTCTTGACACGGTAGCAAAGATCCCCGGTGCAAGGTGTTGGAGGCTTTCACCATTGATCCAACTATCAGTCCGCAGGGGGTAGATGTTCCGGAGGCGACGGTTGCGACTGTGCCGGCTCGGAACACCGCAGCGACCACCTTCTCTGTTGTTGCCGGCAAGGCTGCCCAGCTCGGTGTGGCGATGCGGCGTTTCCATTCCCAACGCACCCTGAAGGCCACACCAGCACGGTGCAAGTCCACAACACCTAAACCACCTAGGTCCGTAGGTCGACAGACCCCCGGCCACGCCACCTTGCAAAGCCCACCACCGACAGTCTGATCCCCGGACCAGATGAATGCTCGGCGGCGCTTATCAATTTGGCCGAGCGCCCATTGTGAGAGGCATAGAGCGATGGACATGTGGATGGGGATAGCCGACAGGGTGGCTTTAGCGAGCGCCGTCCTCCCAGCCACATTGAGCAGCCTCCCCTTCCATGCCGGTATACGCGCAGCGACCTTGTCCACCAACGGCTGCTCATGGATACGCTTCAGCCTTTTGTACACGATAGCGGGATGCCCGGATAACGACATGGGAAGTGCTCAATCTTGCAAGTAAGAGTGTCCTGGACCAAGCCTATCTCGATATCCGAGCAGCCAATCGGCGTGGCAATGCTCTTGTCGAGGTTGGAGAAGATGCCTGAGGCCTCTCCAAAAGTCTGGAGTGCCGCTTTGATGGCCAGCAGATCGTCCTCCATGGGTAGGACGAACAAGACGACGTCATCCGCATAAAGGTTTGTCTGTGAAGGAAAACCGGCGACCCCTAAAGGCGACAAGAACCGCTGCCGGTCCAACCAGTCCAGGAAATGATTTAGGACCTCCATTGCTAGGACAAACAGCTGGGGCGAGAGCGGATCCCCCTGACGTACACCGCGTGCATGGCAGATGCGCGGCCCAGCTCTACCATTTAGTAGAATCTTCATGCTTTAGGTGGACAGCAAGCATGATATCCAATCTCTCCAACGTTGCCCAAAGCCGAGATGGTGAAGAACCTCAAGCAGGAAGTTCCAAGCGACCGAATCAAAAGCTTTTGCCATGTCTAGCTTGAGAAGGATGCATGGGACGCGACTGGCATGAATGGCCTTGGAAGCCAACTGAACCGCCCGAAAGTTGTCATGGATGCAGCGACCTTTTATGAATGCCGTCTGGTTTGGCCTAACTAGCCCATCAATGGCACCAGCAAGACGCTTGGCAAGGCACTTGGCGATCGGCCATCGAAAGCGTGCATCGACTAATCGGGCGGTAGTCGGCAATCATCTGGGGCTGATCCTTTTTCCTTAACAAAACCATGTAGGCCTCGTTAACTAGGTTGAAGCTCCTCAAGTCAAGCTCCCAGAAGGCATTGAAAGCTCTCATAACATCAACTTTGATGATCGGCCATGCCACCTTGTAGAAAAGACCGGTGAACCCGTCGGGGCCCGGCGCTTTGTCGTTCGGGATGTCCGCAATTGCAGCGGCGACCTCTTCTTCGGTGAAAGGATCTTCAAGATGCGTCCGATTCATGGAAGGCAGCCCCAAGATGTTGAGGTCAAGAACGGTTGAAGCACGTGCCCAAAATCGACGCGTAGTCTTTGGTGCGGGGCCGTCTCCATGGCCTCCTCACGCACAAGCTCCGTGCCTTGCACTTGCCGGGAGGAAATGAAGTTGCGATGCTTCCTAAGGCAAGCCATGAGGTGGAAGAACTTTGTATTGGCATCACCCTCCGCAAGGTAAAGGATCCTGGACCGTTGCCTGGCCATCGTTCGCGCAAGAGAGGCGAGGCCGAGAATGCGCACTTTCAGTTTCCTTCGCAGGTCAGCCTCAAACAACGACAGCGGGCGTGATTCTTGAGCCACCTCAAGCCTGAGGATGACCTCCCGTGCCAAAAGCAAGCCGCTGCGGCGGACACCGCCAATCCGCTTATCGCTCCAACTACGAAGTGCCTTGGCCAAGTTTCTTAGTTTATAGTCGGGATCCCGAGCGAATTCGGCGTGCATAAGCGTTGGCGACCAAGCGACCGCGACGACATCAAGAAAGCCTGGCACCCGTGCCCAGTGCGGCTCAAAGCGAAATCGCTTTTTCGCCCAAGGTATTGCGTCTGCCAGCAGTAGTAGAGGGCAGTGATCGGAGCAATCCGTCGACAGGGACTTGAGGACGTGGTTGGGGAAGTTGGTGAGCCAGGATGCATCGGCGAACAGGCGATCGAGACGCTCCAGCGTGGGGTGATCCCGCTCATTGGACCAAGTGAACCGCCTGCCATTGAGGTGCAACTCCTCGAGGCTTGCGTTATCAAGAAAAGTTCTAAATCGAGGCATGTTCCGGCGATTAAGACGACCATTGCTCTTGTCCTCGGCCTTGTAGATCATATTGAAGTTCCTGCAGAGAAGCCAGGGCCCCGGGTTCCAATTCCTGAAGGTTAGAAGCTCGTCTAGGAAAGCCACCTTGCTTTGATCGTCCTGCGGCCCGTAGACCACCGTCAGCCACCATTCATCAGCAACAGATGAGAGCATTGACAACCTTAGTGTCGTGGTCGTATACCATGGTCACAGTAATCGACTGGCTAATGTGTGCAACGATGGCTTAGCTCATGGGACACTGACACGGTGTTTATACTGGTTCGGGGCTAATCGGCGCACCCTAGTCCAGTGGTCTGCACTATCCGAGCTCAAATGCTCGTATCGGGGTGAATACAAGCGGGCGAGAGAGGGAGATGAGCTCCCAGGTCTCTGTGAGTGGGTGATCGAGTGTGTAGTAGCTGGTTGCCTTTTGTGTGCTTGAGAGCTTGCCCTCTCCCAATGGCCGAGACTCCCCTTTTATAGTTGCAAGGGGTGCACAGGAGGCCACCGAGAGAGGGACTTAAGAGGAGAAGGAACGCAAATTCAAGGGGCAAAGGGGAAGATGCCGCTGGTTTTGCAGCACGCTGGACCGCCCGTCGTGGCGCGCATCGCCGCCGCCCTACGCCGCAGCCTACCCACCGGTCGGAGTAGATTTTGTAGGGGCGGCTTCATACTTCTCGAGGTCCCATACGCCCGGCCGCCGAGCTCGGAGCTCGGCGGTCGGTGATGGAGGAGACACCGAGCTTCGCCGCACCGCCGTTGTCCGCGCTTCGGTGATGCAGCACGCCTTATTTGTCCTTGATGATCAAACTGCTTGGCGGTGCCGCCCCGGTGTTGACGGTCACCAACGACATATTTTTCCGTCAACTTACTACCATAAAGGGAGTAAAACTATACCTTTTATACTCATATGCATTTATCACTAATAAATTCCACTTGTAGTGTCTAGTATTTTATTTTGCAGATTTATAATAAAAGCAAGTGGAAAATCGACCAAAGTACACCATCCAGGAAAGCGCATTATTGCAAAACACAAGCCCGAGAGCAAATCGACCCAAAACATCAAAATTGGGCGAGCCAAGCCCGACCCACAACTTTTCAAGACGAAGGGCGACACCCCACCGAGACCCGGACCAGGCCGAGCCTGAGGGGGGTGCAGCGCTTCACCACAGTGCGGCCGCACCCTCCCCGAGGCGGTTTCGCCCAACCTCGGGAGGCGGTTCATGCACTTACCAAATGGGTGTTACGCCCGTGGGATGGTCGGTTTGCTCAGATTAGAAGGTTTACAGGTCGTTTTGGTGTAATTTAGCACTTAGGCCTCTCCTCCAAGTGTATAAGTAGACCCCCTCTCCTCCTCTCTCAACACACACCACTTGGAGTCCAACAAACCAGCAATCTTCCTCTCTCTACCACCTCTACCTCTCTCTCTTCTTCTACTTCTTCTTTCTTCTTCTTCTTAGTTCTTGGTTAGCACTTGGAGTAGAAGAGCTACAAGGAGGCCTTGTCTCCTAGAAGAAAGTGCCTTGGTAATATATCTTCTCAATGGAGCATTCTTCTATTTACAAGTCTTATATCTATGTTCTTGGCCTAACTTATGAACTAGAGTATAGTCTTGTTCATGTTCTTGTGTTGGTATATGAACTGGCATATAGTTTACATATCATAATCTTGACATGTTCATCTCGGTTCATCATCGATCATCATATGCCTAACTTGATTAGAGGTGGGATATCGGTTCGTTGTTCCTTCGGGTTTGCTCTTGTTCTAGTCCTAGTCCGTCCATTCGACGAGTGGGGATCCTGGGGGACAAGAATAGTGCTTTCGATATGCGGGCATGGTGCCCGGGTATTACGACACACTGCGAATATGAGGGCATGCCACGGTTGAGGGGGGTAGGCGGCTGGGTCGTGACAAGCCTTGACCGTCCCCTTGAAATCCCCCCACGTTCGTATGTTACGTAGGAGTTAAGTAAATGCCTTGGTGGGAAGCAAACTTCCTGGTGGGGTCTCCCCGGTACCCTAGACCTAACCATGATTAAATCAGTTTGCATATGATCCTAACTATTCATTTGTATGGCCATGACTAGATACATTAGAATTACTCCATTAGGGTATTCATTTATTCTTTATCTATTTACTTTATCCTTTTCTTTGGTGGATTCTTAAGTGTGTGTCACACTATCCATAAACCGTTATTGCTTACCCCTGTTATGAACAATTTGGTCTAAGCAAACACATGTTCCTCTATTCGGATGCCATGCTAGCTTATTAATCACACATGCCTTCTTTTTGGGAAAATATAAATAACGATACCCCGAATACTTTAGGGTGAAATGCTACAACGATAGATCCGCGGCGCTGCGGATGAAATATCTAAGATGGCAAGATCTATCCCGTTGACAATCCCGTTCGGATCACCGACATGGTGGTTTTACTCGGGAATGTCGGTGGCGCATTCGGGGTATTTGTTATTGGGGATGGGTTTTATATCTGTTTCCTTTGATTGCGCTAAGAAATGTCAACACCGGGTGTAAATGCTTGTACCTTGTGTCGCAGGAAAACATGTGGACGGGGAGAGCTCGGGCAGAGAGCTCAGCTATCGCCGTCGAGGTCATCTTTGTCTTGTAGCTTTTGTCCGTAGTGTTCGGGCGCGGCATGGCGTGACCTCGACGGCCGCATACGCGCGTGTCTCTGGGGATTTCATTCTCCCGGAGATATCCCGCCATAGGCTGCGGCACCCGACAAGTAGCCGCGGCTCTGTCGACCGTCATTGTGGCCCGAGCCCGTTGTTGGATGAGAATCCGTGTAACCTGAGAGCTCGTTCGAGACGGAAGGGAGCTCGTCGACCGAGCTCGAGCTCGGGGTTGTCCTGTGTGGAAGAGCTCGTAGTCGTGAGAGTTCGTTCGAGGCGGAGTGGGTCGATAGGCCGAACTCGAGCTCGTGTCCGAGAGCTCGTCCCGAGGGGAGCTTCGTTCGAGACGGAGAAGCACCCGTCGGTCGAGCCGGAGTTCGGTCGCGGATTGGGCTTTTATTTCGATTCGGCCTAGTTAATGACAGCCGGAATATCTCAGGTCCCACAAAGAGCCCCCGAGCCGTGGAGGGGAGTAGTTCTCCCCGGTAGCGCTTATTGACTTCATCCGAGCTGGGATGAGGGACCAGATTTCTAGGGGGGGCGCTTGAAAGACCGTTGATCTGCAGAACCAACGACAAATTAAATACCGTCAACATAATACCAAAACAACCTAGAAGTAGGGATTTCAACTAATATATTCCAAAGTTTTGGTGTTTATTTTGGACTTGTAGGTACAAATTCAAGGATGATCACTTTGGGCCAAAAAGACAAAAAAAAGAAATAAAATCAACAAATGAAAAAGGCCCAAAGGAGCAAAAGGCAAGCCCAAACAAGAATCGAAGCAAAACGTCAAAACCAGGCGGGCCAAGTCCACCTTACAACTTTTTGAGCAAGGAAGCCCAGCCGCCGGCGGGCCAGGCCGGCCGGCGGGGTCTTGTGCGCGCCACCACCACAGTGCGGCCGCACCTGGCCGAGGCGATTCGAGCCCAACTTCGGGAGGCGGTTTGCTACCTTCCAAAACTGGTGAAACCGACGTGGGATGGTCGGTTTGGCGTACATGGAAGGTTTTTCCTAGGTCGGTTTGGGTGATTTTAGCACTTAGGCCCCTCCCCTTGTGTATAAATAGGCCCCCTCTCTCCCTCTCCAAAAACAACAACAACAATTTCAAAGGAGAAGCGTCCACTTGTGCAAGAGAGTAGAATTAGATCTTCTTCTTCTTCTTCTTCTTCTTCTACTTCTTCTTCTATCTTCTAATTCTAGAGAGTGAGAGAGGGAAGAGCTAGAAAAGAAGCTTTGTTCTTTCTACCCGGAGTTCTTTGGTTAAGCCCCTTGGTGTTCCGCGGTTCCTAGGAGGACAGAGTGCCGGACTTGTCGGTACCCGCCCGGCTTGTACCTCTGCAAGCTACTTACACTTTGGTAAGGAGTCTTGCGATTATCTTCTTGACTACTTAATTTCCTTTGCATATTTCTTAGCTATTTGTAGACTTGGGATTGGTAGATCGTCTTGGCGTTAGTTCTTGGTGGAGGAACTCTTTGACCGGGGAACCTTGGCCAACATCAAGAACTGTGACCAATAGTGCAAACGTGGTGTTTGGGCTAGCGTTCACCTACCTTTTGTGGCACATCCCACGGTTGAGGGGTAGGCGGCTTGGTCGTGACAAGCCTTGTCCGTCCCTTGAAATCCCCCCGTTCGGGTGTGGCGCAGTGCTAATTGCCGGACTTTGTTCTTTTGAGCGTGGGCGGTGCCCGAAAGTGAGTAGACAACAGACTTTAGGAATCTTTGCACGGAAAACTTAGCCTATAGATACCTCGCTACTCTTAGAAAACAAACCCTTGCCTTAGGTTGACATAGACACGAAAAGCCGGTACCGCACGACCGTCCTTGTGTAAAAATACGATACCCCGCTTACCACGGGTGAAGTGCTACAACGGTCTTTTCCGTGCGCTTGCGGTTTTTCTCTCGTGTGCGTAAGAAACACCAACAAGCATTTCTGGCGCCGTTTCTTGGGGACTGTTGTCGTAGTTATATATCGAGCCGAGTCAACCTTTGGATTGGTAGTATCCTTTAAACAAAAATACCAAAAAGAGTTCTGTTACCCATGGAGCAACCTACCCTACAAATCTCGTCTTCTCCCAAGGGCGAGCTCGTAGAACCACGCCAATCCGCGAAGCCAATCACGGCTTCCGAGTATGAGCTCCGCCACGGCTTTATAGCCATGGTTCAGGCCCGAGCCTTTTCGGGCTCGGAATATGAAAACCCCTATCATCACTTACGGGAGTTTGAGCAGCTACGTGGTCGCTCGACAAGCTGCGAGCATGACACACGACACGCCGAGGTGGAAGTTGTTTCCGTTCTCTCTCTCTCTGAGAGGGCGACTCAATGGTACGCCCATAACGTAGGGTTGGTAAGCGGAGAATGGGAAGAACTGCAAAAGCGCATTACGTGTAGAATTCTACCCTTTATCGAGAATCGCGGCCCGCGACAAAGAGATACTCAACTTCCGACAAATAGAGGGTGAAACCTTAGGTGCAGCACTGGGATCGGTTTACCACGCTTACACGATCCGGCCCGGCACTGTCCATACCAAACCACGTGCTTTTTACGGCATTTACGGCTAGGATTGGGCGAGGCGCGCCCTCTCGCTTGATTTAGGCTGCCGAGGGTCGTTTTCACATAAAACCACAGCGGAAGGAGAAGCTCTCTAAACCGTATTCTTGAGAATACTCCTCCGCTAGAACCCATCCGAGTAGAACCCAAGCAGAAACCAGAGGAAGTCTCTTCGGCAAAAGCCGAATCTGTTAAACCTATAGAGAGACCCTCGCCTGAACCAGAACACAAGGAGACCGCATGCACGGATCTCCCGTTCTTCGAGGTTGACCTTACTGATCAATTCGGTGACACCTCGAAGTACGAACAATGGAAGAAACCACCAGTCCCGGCTAGCCCTGAACAGCCCCTGGATAAAACCTTTCTCCAGGAGTCTATTAAGGAGCTAACAGCCATAATGAGCACGGAATGGTTGCGAGAGGAAGGACCCTCTTTCGAAGAAATTCGGATTAATGGCCCCTCTACACCAATCCATTGCAGATATCAGGGAAGTTTGGTGGAAGTCATGTATAACCCTACTGTGGGGATAAACATAATGTCCGAAACCTTTGCACAAGCCTGTGTCGAGGAAGCCATTAGAACCCCCACAACACGGATCTTGCGCATAGCACCACGTACCACCATTGAAAGCCGTGAGGTTATACATGAACAAATCTTCCTGCACAAGGATGTCAAGTTGTCTCTAGATTTTCACGTTTTTGATATCCAAGACTTCGACATCCTAATCGGGCATCCCTTGGAGAAGATTCTTGATCTATCAACATCCGGGGATTTAGATGTCAAACTCGGGAAGAAAAAGTTTTCTATCGATTACTCGAGCTAGAAACTTCGATAATGAGAACCCTTCCTTGAGTATGACACGCCCGAGGAGGTCATGGGAGTTATGCTATATGAGAACCCGAAGCAGATCTAGAAAAAGGCGCCCAATTCTTCATTGAAGAAGAGGGCGATTGGGGAACTCATAGAACTTCCCCAAGAGGAAGAGCTAACTTCGGCCTCGGTTGAGCTTAAACCCCTACCCCCGGGGCCTACGCTATGTCTTCCTAAACGGCAATTCACAAGCACCCGGTCATCATAAGCGATAAGCTTAGTGATCAAGAAACTACCCAGCTAATAGCCGTCTTAGAGAAACACAGATCGGTCTTTGGGTATTCCCTTCAAGATCTGAAAGGGGTAAGCCCAACACTCTGCACACATCGCATTCCCATTGACCCTGAAAGTGCCCCATCATGCGAACCCCGGTAGCAGGCTCAATAATGCGATCGCGTGAAGTCGTGAAGAAGGAAGTTCTCAAGCTTCTTCACGCCGGGATTATCTATCCCGTACCACATAGTGATTGGGTTAGCCCGGTCCAAGTGGTCCCTAAAAAAGGGAGGAATGACGGTCGTTGAGAGCGCTAAAAACGAACTCATTCCACAAAGACAAGTCACGAGGGTGGAGAATGTGTATTGATTATAGAAAACTAAACAAGGCAACAAAGAAAGATCACTTTCCGCTGCCCTTTATTGACGAAATGTTGGAGCGGTTAGCGAAACACTCTTTCTTCATTTTCCTTGGCGGGTATTACGGCTACCACCGGATCCCGATCCACCCCGATGACCAAAGCAAGACCACGTTCACATGCCCATACGGAACCTATGCCTATCGTAGAATGTCATTTTGGGCTGTGTAATGCACCGCTTCTTTTCGGCGGTGTATGATGTCTATCTTCTCGGACATGATCGAAGAAATCATGGAAGTCTTCATGGGCGATTTCTCCGTCTATGGTAAGACTTTTGAAAGCCGTCGAAGAACCTAGACCGGGTCTTGCGGCGATGCCAAGAAAAGGACACGGTACTTAAGCGGGAAAAGTGCCATTTCATGGTCCGAGCATGCATCGTTTCGGGCACCTCGTGTCGAGGGGGGATAGAGGTAGACAAAGCCAAAATAGACGTAATCGAAAAGCTACCGCCCCCAGTGAACGTCAAAGGTATCCGTAGTTTCCTAGGCCACGCAGGGTTTTATAGAAGATTTATAAAAGATTTTTCGCAAATCGCTAGACCCCTTACGGCCTTGCTAGCCAAGGACGTGCCCTTTGACTTCACAGATGAGTGCTTACATGCTTTGAAACCCTTAAGAAAGCACTCATCTCGGCAAGACCGGTCATCCAACCCCCGGATTGGTCGTTGCCATTCGAAATCATATGCGATGCTAGCGACTACGCTGTTGGTGCGGTCTTAGGACAAACCAAGGACAAAAAGCTGCATGCCATCGCATATGCTAGCAAAACCCTGACAGGAGCCCAGCTTAATTACGCCACAATAGAAAAAGAGCTCCTGGCAGTAGTCTTTGCTATCGAGAAGTTTCGATCCTATTTAGTGGGCGCAAAAATAATCGTATACACGAGACCATGCTGCCCTTAAATACCTTCTTACCAAAAAGGATGCGAAACCTCGCTTGATCCATTTGGATTCTTCTCGCTCCAAGAATTTGATATAGAAATAAAAGATAAAAAGGGAGTAGAAAATACGATTTGCGGATCATTTGTCGCGTATGCGGTAACTAACATGCAGGAACCACCCATCAACGATTACCGCACGACGACATGCTACTCAAGGTGTCGCACTTCAACCCATGGTACGCAAACATTGTGAATTACATGGTTGCAGGATATGTACCACACCGGGAGAACAAGCGGAAGCTCCAAATGGAGAGCGGCGGCACCTATGGGATGACTCATATCTGCATGCGAGGGGTGTGTGCGGGACGGCTTGCCGAGAAGATGCGTACCGGGGAGGAAGGAATGCAGATCATCGAAAAATGTCATGCATCTCCCTACGGACATGCGGGAGTATTTCGCACACAAGCCAAAAATGGCAAAGGCGGATTCTTCGGCCGACAATGTACAACGACACGAAAGAGTTCATCGAAGATGCTACAACCGCCGAAGACGGGAACATCACATTTCGTGATGCAATGCCCCTACACTACAACCTTCAAATAGAAATATTTGATGTGTGGGGCATTGACTACATGGGGCCATTCCGGAGGTCCCATGATTGCGAAGTATATCCCCGGTGGCGGTAGACTACGGTCGAAGTGGGTAGAGGCACTACCATGCAGAGCTGGCGATGGCAAGCATGCACACAAGATGTTCCATGAAATCATCTTCCCCGTTTGGGATGCCACGCATGGTGATCGGTGACGGAGGATCGCATTTCAAGGACAAATCATTCAAGACATTCTTGAAAGAGCTTGGCACCCAAAGACAATATTGCCACCCCTTATCATCCGCGAAACCGGCGGGCAAGCGAAACCTCCAATAAGCAAATCAAAAACATCCTGCGAGAAGGCGGTCAACGAGATGGGGAAGGGTTGGAAGAACAAAAGCCGCCCGATGCCCTCACGGGCATATCGGGGCGACTTACAAAGCCCCCATCGGCATGTCACCTACTTACGGTGGTTTATGGCAAAACACGCCATTTACTAGTTGAGTGGAGCATCGAGCTCATTGGGCCATCAAGAAGTGGAATATGGACGCCGACTTGATTTGGAAAGAATCGCCGAGACAAATCTACGAACTAGAAGAATGGGAGAGAAGGCGTACCATAGTGCAAAAGCTCTACAAAGAGCGCACAAAAAGATGGCATGATCGGCGCATCAAACTCAAAGAATTCACTACGGAGACAAAGTGCTCCTATTCAATTCCGGGTGAAGCTATTCGCGAAGGGAAGCCGAGGAGTAAATGGAAAGGACCGCATAACCGTCATCAACACATCGCCACATGGCGCGATCACAATCAAGATGACGCAGGTGAGATACAAAAGGTAAACGGTCAACGACTTAAGCTTTTCTTCGAGCCAAGACTGATCTTAACCAAGAGCTCGATAGAATAGATTTATGCTTTGAAAATTAATTTAGGATGATCAGCATATAAAAAAAAAAAAAGTATTTTTATAATTAAAATTGTTACAACTAAAAAAATTCTAAATAAGGTAATAATAAAATATAAAAGTTATCTATCTATTTTACTTTGCTTTAAATAGAGTATTTACTTTATTATTTTTTTTTTTTTTTACTTTATTTAATTTATCTTTGGTCATTTGTTACACAAAGGTCATATACTTTCTAATTTAATCAAAGCATAAACTATTTTCAAAATTCAAATTTGAGGATCAATTAGAGATCGGCAAGAAAGGAAACGTTTTCGCGCGGCAAAACCCGAGTTCAAAACTTTTCGAGAAAAGGAAATGAATGTGGCGAAAACTTCGACCGGGGGACACACGGGTGGTGCTTGTAGCGCACCACCCGGTGCGCGCCGCACCCTGGCCGCCTCCCGTCCGGGGCTGGGATTTCGCCCATCACCTTCCTCTTTCTCATAACCTACAATAGTGAGGTGCGCTCCGCGAGATTTTAACCTGCCAAAACAGAGAGGAGTGTTTGTCCTATAAAATCCACCCTCCTCCTCTCCATTCTTCACACCTCTCCTTCTTGCTCTTCTCCTCCTCTCAAATCCTCTTCTTCTAAGCCAAGAACAGCTGCAATGGCAGACCATGCCCTCACTCTTTACAATTCTTCTCGCTCACTTTGCTCTCTCAATGAAGAAGACCTGACCTTCTCTAGTGACGAGGTAGAACCATCCTCTGTCGCCCCTCTTGCCACGCTCCCTCCCCCCACGCCACTTATTTAGCGGAGGGAGATCATGTGTCCACCGGGCAGATCCGTGACACGCAAAAGAGCATCCTCGGGCGCCCACCTGGCCCAACGGTGGGCACCCCGGGCATTAAGAGGAAGGAGCCCGGGTAGCGGTGCCCGCACTCACGCCAAGGGGGACATCTTCCTTCCACGCCTCCGACATTCTCCTACCCGCATAATCGTTGTCGGTGTCGACATGCCCTTAGGAGGGCGTGGGAAGGGGCTTATGAAGAGGCCGACTCCTACTCCAGCAACATCTCCAAGCGCTCCACTCCGTATCCCTCGGGCGAATCCTAAAAAGGCCCCGAATGTTGTTGAGAGTCGCTCGAGTAGCGAGGGCCCTTTAAGGGTACCCCGTGCTACACCTAGGAAGGCTCCTAATGTTTTCGAGAGCCGTTCCAAGGGTACTCCATCACTAAACACAGCCGGGAGTAGCACAGTTCCAAAGGTCCCTTCACTAGCAACCTTAAACGCTAGAGTTAACTCTCTAAATAAGCTAGTGAAAACCTTGTCTCAAGTAGAGGTAGAGGGGGGCGACTTAGAAAACGCCGACATTAGGAAAGAACTAGACTCTTTTCGCTTTGAGCTTCAAGACTAAGCCGGCTGGGGTAGCTAGAGTCGCTAATGCGAGCATGCTCTGCGCAAGCCCCCCGGTTAGAAAGTGCTCTACCTCTTTATCAATAATTAGGCGCGCACTAGTTTAAATTTCAGTATTTCCCTTCCTATCATTTTGTAATTCCTTCAAAGTGTGCTTGATTTGAATTATTTATAAATTCAATAAAGTTTTATTATTATATTATTATCTATGTCTCCACTTGTTTTTGTCCTTGTGCAAAAAGAAAATAAAAATAGGTACAAAAACAAGTGTGGGGGAGGATTCGCAAGTCAAAGGTACGCAATTTATTAAAATTAAATTTTGACTTGTGATTTATCTTTAAATGCTAAAACCTGAACCAAGTTAGCAAAACTCCATCTCTACATCTACCAATTGATACATGGCATGCGTACATTTTATTCCTCGAGAATACCAAGCTTACGTTAAAACAAATACTCATCCCTAAAAAAAAAAAACCCGATTCATGTGGGTTGCATATGCTCTATCTAGTCTAAGTTGTTGCCAAATATGATATGGTATAAATGGATTTGCTATGACTTCGTCGAGAAAAGAAACTCAACATCCAGGGAATCTATTCTTTGAAAAGAGAAATGTCTTGGGCTATGGTAAAAAAAAAAAATGAGATGAAAAATGGACAAGTGTCAGAGGGCGCAGTAGAGCCCACATCTCTAAAAAAAAAAAAAAAAAAGAGAGAAAAAAAGAAAAAATGAGAAAAAAATGGGCAAGTGTCCAAGGGCGAGTAGAGCCCACATCTCTAAAAAAAAAAAGAGAGAAAAAGAAAAGAGAGGAAATAAAAGACAAAAAGTCTAGGGCGGCAGAGCCCACCTCTCAAAAAAAATTATAGCAATAAAGCCCATGCTTTCTCGAAAAAAAATAAAATTTTATCTAAATAAAACCCCGGATAAAAAGTTGATCAAAAAGGATGAATGATAAGCACCTCTTTTATAACCATTCTATCCGCAACCACCCAAGGCTTGGAGAAAAGCTAGAAAGCCCCATTACGATGAAAGATAATAAAGGGTGGGAAAATGCTCACAAGGCGGTGTAAGGCTTGGAATAACATGTATGCAAGCTTACATCTTGGAGATTGAACCACTTTAGTCCTCGTGCCTTCACTTTCGAGGACGAGTAAAGGGCTAAGTGTGGGGGAGTTTGTTGACGGTAACCAACGACAAATTAAATACCGTCAACATAACACCAAAACAACCTAGAAGTAGGGATTTCAACTAATATATTCCAAAGTTTTGGTGTTTATTTTGGACTTGCGGTACAAATTCAAGGATGATCACTTTGGGCCAAAAAGACAAAGAAAAAAGAAATAAAATCAACAAATAAAAAGGCCCAAAGGAGCAAAAGGCAAGCCCAAACAAGAATCGGCAAAAAGCGTCAAAACCAGGCGGGCCAAGTCCACCTTACAACTTTTGAGCAAGGAAGCCCGACTGCCGGGTCTCGGGCCGGGCCGCCGGCAGGGTGCGCCACAAGACCACCGGTGCGGCCGCACCCGGCCGAGGCGGTTCGAGCCCAACCGGGGAGGCGGTTTGCTACCTTCCAAAGCGGTGAAACCGACGTGGGATGGTCGGTTTGGCGTACATGGAAGGTTTTCCTAGGTTGGTTTGGGTGATTTTAGCACTTAGGCCCCTCCCCCTTGTGTATAAATAGGCCCCCTCTCTCCCTCTCCAAAAACAACAACAACAATTTCAAAGGAGAAGCCAGTCCACTTGTGCAAGAGAGTAGAATTAGATCTTCTTCTTCTTCTTCTACTTCTTCTTCTATCTTCTAATTCTAGAGAGTGAGAGAGGGAAGAGCTAGAAAGAAGCTTTGTTCTTTCTACCCGGAGTTGCCGGTTCGCCCCTTGGTGTTCCGCGGTTCCTAGGAGGGCCAGTCCGGGACTTGTCGGCATTCGCTTCCGGCTTGTACCTCTGCAAGCTACTTACACTTTGGTAAGGAGTCTTGCGATTATCTTGCAGACTACTTAATTTCCTTTGCATATTTCTTAGCTGTTGTAGACTTGCGGGATTGGTAGATCGTCTTGAGCGTTAGTTCTTGGTGGAGGAACTCTTTGACCGGGGAACCTTGGCCAACATCAAGAACTGTGACCAATAGTGCAAACGTGGTGTTTGGGCTAGCGTTCACCTACCTTTTGTGGCACATCCCACGGTTGAGGGGGTAGGCGGCTTGGTCGTGACAAGCCTTGTCCGTCCCTTGAAATCCCCCCACGTTCGGGTGTGGCGCAAAGTGCTAATTGCCGGACAACGTTCTTTGAGCGTGGGCGGTGCCGAAGTGAGTAGACAAAATGAGACTTTAGGAATCTTTGCCTGGAAAACTTAGCCTATAGATACCTCGCCGCTACTCTTAGAAAACAAACCCTTGCCTTAGGTTGACATAGACCACGAAAAGCCACCACCACGACCGTCCTTGTGTAAAATACGATACCGCTACCACCGGGTGAAGTGCTACAACGGGTCTTTCCGCGGCGCTATGATTTCTCTGTGTGCGTAAGAAACACCAACAAGCATTTTCGGCGCCGTTCTTCGGACCGTTATTGTCGTAGTTATATATCGAGCCGAGTCAACCTTTGTGACTGGTAGTATCCTTTAAACAAAAATACCAAAAGAGTTCCTGTTACCCATGGAGCAACCTACCCTACAAATCCTTGTCTTCTCCCAAGGGCGAAGCTCGTAGAACCACGCCAATCCGCGAAGCCAATCACGCCTTCCAGTATGAGCTCCGCCACGGCTTTATAGCCATGGTTGGGCCCCGAGCCTTTTCGGGCTCGGAATATGAAAAAACCCCTATCATCACTTACGGGAGTTTGAGCAGGCTGCGGGTCGCCCGACAACCGCAGCATGACACACACGACACGCCGAGGTGGAAGTTGTTTCCGTTTTTCTCTCACCGAGAGGCGACTCAATGCAACGCGCCATAACGTAGGGTTGGTAAACGGAGAATGGGAAGAATCGCAAAAGCAGTTCTCGTGTAGAATTCTACCCTTTATCCGTAATCGCGCCCCCTGCGACAAGAGATACTCAACTTCCCGACAAATAGAGGGTGAAACCTTAGGTGCAGCCACGGGATCGGGTTTACCACGCTTTACACGATCCGCCCGGACACCGGCCCATACCAAACCACGTGCTTTTTACAAAGCATTTCGGCTAGGATTGGACAGGCGCCCGCCCATCGATTGATTTAGTCACGGAGGGTCGTTTTCACATAAAACCACGGCCGAAGGAGAAGCTCTCCTAAACCGGGTATTCTTGAGAATACTCCTCCGCTAGAACCCATCCGAGTAGAACCCAAGCGTAAAACGGAGGAAGTCTCTTCGGCAAAAGCCGAAACTGCTAAACCTATAGAGAGACCTCGCGCTGAACGTAACACAAGGAGACCGCATGCACGGATCTCCGTTCTTCGAGGTTGACCTTATCGATCAATTCGGTGACACCTCGAAGTACGAACAATGGAAGAAACCACGGCCCCGGCTAGCCTCGAACAGCCCCCGGATAAAACCTTTCTCCGAGAGTCTATTAAGGAGCTAACGGCCATAATGAGCACGGAATGGTTGCGAGAGGAAGGACCCTCTTTCGAAGAAATTCGGGATTAATGGCCCCTCTACACCAATCCATTGCGCAGATATCGAGGGAAGTTTGGTGGAAGTCATGTATAACCCTACCGTGGGGATAAACATAATGTCCGAAACCTTTGCACAAGCCCGTGTCGAGGAAGCCATTAGAACCCCACAACAACGGATCTTGCGCGCATAGCACCACGTACCACCATTGAAAGCCGTGAGGTTATACATGAACAAATCTTCCCGCACAAGGATGTCAAGTTGTCTCCCGGATTTTCACGTTTTTGATATCCAAGACTTCGACATCCTAATCGGGCATCCCTTGGAGAAGATTCTTGATCTATCAACATCAGGGATTTAGATGTCAAACTCGGGAAGAAAAAGTTTTTCTATCCCAGTTACTCGAGCTAGAAACTTCGATATGAGAACCCTTCCTTGAGTATGACACGCCCGAGGAGGTCATGGGAGTTATGCTATATGAGAACCCGTAGCGAGATCTAGAAAAAGACGCCCAATTCTTCATTGAAGAAGAGGGCGATTCAGGGGAACTCATAGAACTTCCCCAAGAGGAAGAGCTAACTCGGCCTCGGTTGAGCTTAAACCCCTACCCCCGGGCCTACGCTATGTCTTCCTAAACGGCAATTCACAAGCACGGTCATCATAAGCGATAAGCTTAGTGATCAAGAAAACTACCCGGCTAATAGCCGTCTTAGAGAAACACGAGTCGGTCTTTGGGTATTCCCTTCAAGATCCGAAAGGGGTAAGCCCAACACTCGCGCACACATCGCATTCCCATTGACCACGAAAGTGCCCCATCATGCGAACCCCAGTAGCGAGGCTCAATAATGCGATGCGTGAAGTCGTGAAGAAGGAAGTTCTCAAGCTTCTTCACGCGGGATTATCTATCCCGTACCACATAGTGATTGGGTTAGCCCGGCCCAAGTGGTCCCTAAAAAGGGAGGAATGACGGTCGTTGAGAACGCTAAAACGAACTCATTCCACAAAGACAAGTCGTCACGTGGTGGAGAATGTGTATTGATTATAGAAAACTAAACAAGGCAACAAAGAAAGATCACTTTCACGCCCTTTATTGACGAAATGTTGGAGCGGTTAGCTTAAACACTCTTTTTCTTACATTTCCTTGGCGGGTATTCGGCTACCACCAGATCCCGATCCACCCCGATGACCAAAGCAAGACCACGTTCACATGCCCATACGGAACCTATGCCTATCGTAGAATGTCATTTAACGTGTAATGCACCGCTTCTTTTTCGGTGTATGATGTCTATCTTCTCGCACATGATCGAAGAAATCATGGAAGTCTTCATGGACGATTTCTCCGTCTATGGTAAGACTTTTGAAAGTTGTCTCAAGAACCTAGACCGGGTCTTGCAGCGATGCCAAGAAAAGGACCACGTACTTAAGCGGGAAAAGTGCCATTTCATGGTCCGAGAAGGCATCGTTTCTCGGGCACCTCGTGTCCGAGAGGGGGATAGAGGTAGACAAAGCCAAAATAGACGTAATCGAAAAGCTACCGCCCCCCGGTGAACGTCAAAGGTATCCGTAGTTTCCTAGGCCACGCAGGTTTTATAGAAGATTTATAAAAGATTTTTCGCCGAAATCGCTAGACCCCTTACGGCCTTGCTAGCCAAGGACGTGCCCTTTGACTTCACGGATGAGTGCTTACACGCGCCAAAACCCTTAAGAAAGCACTCATCACCGCACCGGTCATCCAACCCCGGATTGGTCGTTGCCATTCGAAATCATATGCGATGCTAGCGACTACATTTGTTGGTGCGATCTTAGGACAAACCAAGGACAAAAGCTGCATGCCATCGCATATGCTAGCAAAAACCCGACAGAGCCCAATTTTAATTACGCCACAATAGAAAAAGAGCTCCTGGCAGTAGTCTTTGCTATCGAGAAGTTTCGATCCTATTTAGTGGGCGCAAAAATAATCGTATACACAGACCATGCTGCCCTTAAATACCTTCTTACCAAAAAGGATGCGAAACCTCGCTTAACATTTGGATTCTTCTCGCTCCAAGAATTTGATATAGAAATAAAAGATAAAAAGGGAGTAGAAAATACGATTGCGGATCATTTGTCGCGTATGCGGTAACTAACATGCAGAACCACCCATCAACGATTACCGCACGACGACATGCTACTCAAGGTGTCGCGACTTCAACCCATGGTACGCAAAACATTGTGAATTACATGGTTGCGGGGATATGTACCACTGGGGAGAACAAGCGGAAGCTCCAAATGGAGAGCGAGACGGCACCTATGGGATGACTCATATCCGCAGTGTGTGTGCGGGACGCTTGCCGAGAAGATGCGCATACCAGGGAGGAAGGAATGCAGATCATCGAAAAATGTCATGCATCTCCCTACGCCGGACATCCGGGAGTATTTCGCACACAAGCCAAAAATCCGGCAAAGGCGGATTCTTTCGGCCGACAATGTACAACGACACGAAAAGAGTTCATCGAAGATGCTGGCAACCGCCGTAAGACCGGGAACATCACGGCTCGTGATGCAATGCCCCTACACTACAACCTTCAAATAGAAATATTTGATGTGTGGGGCATTGACTACATGGGGCCATTCCAGAGGTCCCATGATTTGGTATATATCTGGTGGCAAGAGACTACGTGTCGAAGTGGGTAGAGGCACTACCATGCAGAGGCTGCCGATGGCAAGCATGCACACAAGATGTTCCATGAAATCATCTTCCCCGTTTGGGGATGCCACGCGATGGTGATCGTGACGGAGGATCGCATTTCAAGGACAAATCATTCAAGACATTCTTGAAAGAGCTTGGCACCCAAAGACAATATTGCCACCCCTTATCATCCGCAAACCAGCGGGCAAGCGAAACCTCCAATAAGCAAATCAAAAACATCCCGAGAAGACGGTCAACGAGATGGGGAAGGAATTTGGAAGAACAAGCCGCCCGATGCCCTCCGGGCATATCGGACAGCTTACAAAGCCCCCATCGGCATGTCACCTTACCACCGGTTTATGGCAAAACCCGCCATTTACTAGTTGAGCCGAGCATCGAGCTCATTGGGCCATCAAGAAGTGGAATATGGACGCCGACTCGCCTGAAAGAATCGCCGAGACAAATCTCGAACTAGAAGAATGGCGAGAGAAGGCGCACCATAGTGCAAAGCTCTACAAAGAGCGCACAAAAAGATGGCATGATCGGCGCATCAAACTCAAAGAATTCACTACGGGAGACAAAGTGCTCCTATTCAATTCGGGTGAAGCTTATTCGCGAAGGGAAGCCGAGGAGTAAATGGAAAGGACCGTACACCGTCATCAACACATCGCCACATGGCGCGATCACAATCCAAGATGACGCGGTGAGATACAAAAGGTAAACGGTCAACGACTTAAGCTTTTCTTCGAGCAAGACTGATCTTAACCAAGAGCTCGATAGAATAGATTTATGCTTTGAAAATTAATTTAGGATGATCAGCACATAAAAAAAAAAAAAAGTATTTTTATAATTAAAATTGTTACAACTAAAAAAAATTCTAAATAAGGTAATAATAAAATATAAAAGTTATCTATCTATTTTACTTTGCTTTAAATAGAGTATTTACTTTTTATTATTTTTTTTTTTTACTTTATTTAATTTATGCTGGTCATTTGTTACACAAAGGTCATATACTTTCTAATTTAATCAAAGCATAAACTATTTTCAAAATTCAAATTTGAGGATCAATTAGAGATCAAGAAGAAAGGAAACGTTTTCATGGCGGCAAAACCCGGATTCAAAACTTTTCGAGAAAAGGAAAAATTACCGTTACCTTCGCTGAGAAGTAACCGTGCGTCGTTCTTATGGCATTCGCCCGTTGCTTGCCATGTGGAGGGACGCGTGGAAGCTTCCGGAGGGGCCGTAGTGTGTAGTGGGCCCTCGCCGGCCGGTCGCCTCGACGGATCCGTCCCGAGCCCCTATAAATAGGGTGGGGCGGAGGGTTGAGCCAGTTTTCCCTTCTTCCGTCCGCCGCCAAAATTCATCATCGCTCCCGCATCCTAGATCTAATCCGCCATCCCCCGTAGCCATTTGCTAGAGAGTGACGGAGAGTTGCGAGTTCCGACGAAGCGTCGTTGCCGAGCGTGGAGAGGAAGCCATGGGTTCTTGGGCACCGACGAGGGTGACCAAGGAGATCTTGGAGGAGCGCGTGGTGTACGGCGGTCTTCGCCGCCCGACCGACGCGTTGGAGTGGATCATGCCCTCCGACGGACGCCGTGCCCCATCCGCGCGGACCGCCACGTGTCTCTCCTTCACCTCCTTCCACGAGAGGGGGCTCGGCGTCCCCTCCACCGACTTCTTCCGCTCTTCTTTCGTGATTGGGCGTCGAGCTCCAACACCTGAATCTGAACGGATTCTCCACCGCCTTCACCACCTTGCGAGGGGTGGTGGGAATCGAGGGCGAATTGGGAGCTCTTTTTCGCTTCTTCTTCCAGGCCAAGATTCAGCATAGCTCCGACGGGCTGAAGACACCCGTCCCGATCAGCTGCGTCACCATCCAGCCGCGACCGGGGGTCAAGTCAAAGTTCTCGAAGCCTCTCACACCCACGTCCAATCTTTGGGTGGCGCGACGAGTGGTTCTACCTCAAGAACGACGACGACTACCCACGCCGCGCTACGGGCAGCGTGTTCCCGAGGTCGGACGAGCCGTGGAGGATGGTCCTCATGACCACCACCGCCGCGGATCCGGGAGGTGGCCGGGAAGGTCGAGCTCCTTAGCGACGCCGGGCTCACAGAGCCCCTCATCATCGCCCAGGGCGCTAGGACACGGCGCCGTTCCCGAGGCGGAGGGTCCTCCACATCCGGGAGATGACGGAGGAGAGGCGCCTTCGAGGGCACCGTGACGGCGCCACCGCTCCCCAATGACGACGCCGAAAGTGGTGGGTCCGGAAGGTGACCGGGAAGCCCTTCACGATCCCCGGGCGAACCCACTCGATTCCATTGCACGTTGCCTTCGCGGACGACGAGGGCTATGGTGAGCTCGATTTCTTCTTCTTTTCTTGACGCCACGATTTGTGTGTTGTCGCTTTCTCTTGACTTTGTGACGCGTGTCGGCGGTGGACCTCCCTCCTCTCGGCCCCGATGAGGACCGTTCTGCCGTTGGCGCCCCTCGGACGCCGCTCCCGGCCGCGGGTGCCGAGTCTTCGGGGGACAGGTACAGAGAGATCGACGAGACGCCGCCCCGAGCATCGGGGGGCTCGAGTAGACGGCGGCTCACACCTCGGCCGCCGAGGAGACGGCGGGGACTTCGGGCGGATCGGGGACGCCGTCGCCTGGATCGCGCCGTTGGAAGCGGCAACCTCGACCGCTCGACGCGGTCCCAAACCGCGGCCGGCCTAGCTCTCCGTGGCCGCATTTCAGGAGGAGGAGGGGAGCCCCGGGCTTGAAGTCGGTAGAAAAGAAGAGGCGGATGGCCGACGAGTAAGTGCTTGAGCTCGAAGTCTTCGCCGTTTATTTGGCGTCGTGATTCTTTTTTCTCCGGACGTGAGCTTTGCTCTTTATTTTCGCCAGAAGGCCAAGCCACTAGGGCTCCCGAACCCTTCCAAACGCCCGAGGACGACGGGGCCACGAGCTCGACGACCTTGGCTCTCCTCGCTTCCCGGCAGCCCCGGCGACGGGCGCCCTCCCCGACTTCCGGAGGAGGAGGAGGAGAGACCGACGGGGCGGGAAGTGCGTTGGCCTCATCCTCGAAAGCACCGCCCCCCGTGGCGCAGCGCCGACCACGGTGTTGGGCTCGATCCACGGATCGAGACTGGCGCCGCAACCGTACTCATCGTGCCCGAGCACCCGTGCCCGTGAGGCGGTGGCGGAGCGGATGGTGATCGACCTCGAGTCCCCGGAGAGGACGGAGGAGCGATGCCCCTCGACCCAAGCTCGGCCCGCCGAGGCCACGGATCCGTCGGGGGCGATATGAGCATAGAAGTTCCGAGCCCCGTGTCGACGCCAACATCTCTCCTACCGTCGTCGGGGCACGCGGTGCGGCGCCGGAGCCCGCGATCGCGTCGAGCTCGGGACCGAGGCCGTCGTCGGGGCGTGGTTGCCGATGCCGAGGCGGCCCCCCGCGACGTACCACCGACCGGGAGGCGCCTCCCTCGTCGAATACTCCCCGGGCGGTCCCCAAGGCGTGGGGCCGGAAGACGCCCGGGGGTCCATCCTCGCCATGGCGGTGGACGGAGGAGCCGGCGCCGAAGATGATGGCGGCCGAGGGAGGTGGCGCCGGCGCCGAGGAAACGGCGCCGAATGTCTCCACCGGTTGTTCGGGTAAGGGACACGTTCGCACCTTCGCCTCGATCGCGAGCCGTGGCGCTAGCCTCTTCTTTGCAGGACTTGAGAGCCGCCGTCAGGTACAACTGGCGCGCGGTGGCCGGCCTCAAGCTCGAGGGGCTCATGGCGCGGCCGACCGACCTCGGGTCTCGGGTGAGCGGAGGCCTCGGCCAAATGTTCACTTCTCACCACGACATCGGCGAGCGGATGAAGGAGGTCGACGCCTACATCCGCGAGACCGAGGAGCGTGTTGCCCGCAAGGTCCGCGAGGAGGTCGCCGCCGAGCCACGTGAGGCCGAGGCGGCGGCCGCCCGACGTCGGGGAGGAGATCGACCCTCGTTCACCGCCCGGCGAGAAGATGCGGGGAGGAGCTCGCCTCCTCCCGCAAGGCGCCGGAGGATTAAAGAGCTCGAGCGCCGGCGCCGAACGCTGACCAAGCGGCTCGAGGAGGACAGGGACACCACCGCGAGGACGCCCAGGGAGCGCGACCGCGAGCTCGAATGTAAGTGCTGTTCGAGCTCTTTCTTCACCTTCGTTCTTGGGTAGAGAGCCGATAGATTTAGTTGGCGGGGCCTTTAGCTTACGATCGCAAAGTCGCCGAGCTATCGGTTCTATTCCACGCCCGAGGCGGAGAGGCATCGGCTCGATGTCGAAAAAACCAATCTTTCCGGGCAAATCGGGAAGAGCTCTATGAAGTCCCGACGTGTAAGCCGGTGTTTTGCTTTTTTTCTTCTTCGTGCTTCGAGACTCATGCTCCGCATTGTTTGTCTCTTTGGTGAGAAGGAGAAGTCATTTGGAGCCGGCCCGGAGCCTCAAGGAGAAAGAGAGCTCCCCTGCCCTCCGCAGAGGCCACCCTCGACGCACACGCAGCTTTACGCAGTGGCGAGAAGGCGAGGAGCTGCGCAGCAGCGACGCACGACCATGTGGCCGCGCGCATCGAGCCCAACAAGAACGAGGCGCCCAGCGAAGGGAGACCGAGGTCGCCGCTTCCGCGATCGGGCGATCAAGGCCGAGGACACCGCTCGGGAGTCGGCGCGAAAGCGACGGACTCGTCCTCGAGGTCGAGACGGCCTCGCGACGCCCTCGGCATTGAAGAGCTGGAGAACCCGCCACCCGGGTGCCGTGCTCCGCACGTGGTGAGGGGCAACGCCGTCGCGCCGCTCACAAGGCGGTCGGCGTGGTCCTCACCCACTACCCCAAGATCGATACCAATGTGGTGGGCAAGGGCTGGCCACAAGTGGACACCGAGGCGGACCTCGACGGGTGGCCGCCAAAGCGGAGGCCGACTTCGAAGATGGCGAAGAAGCTTTTCAAGCTCGCAGCGGAGTAAGAGCTCGACGTCTTTGAGCCCACGGCCGGCCAAGGGGAGTCATCCGGGGAGGATTCTTCGTAGAAGAGTAGGTTAGGTCGAGGTGGGGCCTCTTTTGTTGAACAAAGTCCCCGAGCTCGGGGCAAAATGTAATATAACTTGAGTCGACTAAGCTATATATAAAGAAGTCATTTTCTTTTCATCCTTATGTGCTTTGTTATGTTTTTCGGTCGAGCTCGTTCCTTTGAGTAGCGGGCCTTTCCTCACCGGCGCGGGGCACGCAAGGTCATTTGGCGATTGCGCTATGTCTTGAGGAGACCTCGAACTTGATCGTATAACACCGCGTGTAAGTCCGGAAAGAAAGCTACGCAGGTCGAGCAATCCGAGCATGGTCCCGACAAGCCTATGAGTTTGTCTTAGGAATTTTTTGAAAAACAAATTCGTGAGACACGCGGGTGTGCCCCCCGCCCCTCAGCCCCCCGAGCAAGGGCGGGCCTCGCCGAAGGCGTAGGGCAGCCGTTGCTCAACGATAAAAACGAAAGAGTTCGAATGCTTGCACAAATTTTGCATCGAGGTGTGCTTTTTATTCAAACTTCATGAAGACGACTTTTTTGGGGTACATCTAAGGGTAAAAGCGACGTAGCTGTTCGATGTTCCGTGCGCAGTGAGCTCGCGACCCGCGCGTCCTTGATCTTGTATGAGCCCGGTCGTAGAACTTCGGAGATGGTGAACGGCCCTTCCCAAGGCGCCGAGAGCTTGTGCCTCTCCTTCGTGCTTTGTACCGGTCGTAGGACTTGGTCGCCGCCGAAGGCTCGCCCTCTCGACATGCGTGGCGGTCGTGGTAGCGGCGCATCGATTGCCGGTACTTGGCCAAGTGTGCGAGCGACCGCGGGCTTCTTCGAGCCGACCGCGGCGCCCTCGAGCGGCCCGGTTGCCGGCGTCGCTAGGCGCGCGACTCGCGGGCGCCCGTACTCGAGGTCGGCGGGGGAGCACGGCCTCGATCCGAAGACGAGGAAGAACGGTGTGTGTCCCGTGGCTCGCTTCGGCGAGTCCTAAGGCTCCATACGACGGGGGAGCTCGGCGAGCCATCGCCCACCAAACTTCTCGAAGTTGCTTGAAGATGCGTGGCTTTAGTCCCCGCAAAATCATCCCGCTGGCCCGCCGACCGCCCGCTAGTCTTAGGGTGGTCGACCGCCGCCCGCGCCCACGCGGATGCCATAGTCGTCGCACGGCCGAGGAAGATCCGCCCGTGAAGTTGGTGCCGCTGTCGGTGATGATCAAGTTCGACGCCGGGCGGTGGGCGATGCCGGTGAAGAACTTGACCATCTCCCGCGACCGCGTCGCGTGAGATAGGCATGACCTCGATCCATTTGGTGAACTTGTCGATGGCGACGAGGAGATGCGTGAAGCCCCGGCGACCTCATGAATGGGCCGACCAAGTCGAGTCCCCGCACCGCGAAGGGCCAAGTGATGGGGGATCGCCCGGAGGGCTTTCGGGCGGGAGGTGCGCCCGCTTGGCGAAGCGGCACCCTCGCGGCGCGCATGACTGGTTGGCGGCGGCAACGGGCCGCCCAAAGAGAAGCCTTGGCGAAAAAGCCTTGCCTACCGAGCTCGTGGGGCCGCGTGGTGTCGTGACTCCCGCGTGTATCTCCTTTATGAGTTCGCGCCCTTCCTCGAAGGTGATGATATGGAGTACTCAGATGCGCTCCGTCAGAGCTCGTGCTCGATGATAACATAAGATTTAGCTCGACGCCGCGATGCGCCGGGCCTCCTCCTTCTCCGTCGGGAGCTTGCCGGCCCCAGCCATCTTAGGATGGGAATCCGCCACGAGTCTTGGGGCATCCGCCCGGATAGCGAAGACTTCGGTGATCGACGAGGTCGAGCCTCCATCGACGAGCTCGAGCTCGGGCGAGGTCTCGACCTTGTCGGAAAAGGCACAAAAGGCATCTTGGCCGGATGCGTGCGTGAGTTTTGAGCCCTCCCCTCAAGTCGGGATTGAGGGGAGGTACCGGGTCATGAGCGAACACACCGGGGGGAACTTGCTTCCCGGCCGGAGGCAAGCTTGGCAAGGACGGCGGCGCCGCCGCTGTAATCGGTGGCGGACGTGCTTGAACTCGAGACCGCCGGTGTTCCTCGAGCTCGCGCACCTTCGGGGAATACGCGATCATCCTTGGAGCCGACGCAGCCGGCCTCCTTCATGGCCTCGGGTCGGCGATGAGCTTGAGTCTCCTCGACCTCGAGTCGCTTGATGCCGAGCTCGGTGGCGATGCGGAGTCCGTTTACTAGGGCCTCGTTTCGGCGGACATTATTTGATGAGGTGAAGTGGAGGCGACCGAGTACCTCATGCGCACGCTGCGCGGGCGAGACGAAGACCAGCCCGGCGCCGCGCCGCCTCTTCACGGAGCCGTCGAAGTAGAGGATCCAATACTCGTCGTCGTCCGCTTTGGGGGCAACCGCGTCCGTCCACTCGGCCACGAATCGGGGAGCACGGGACTTGATGGCGTCCCTTGGCGCGTATGCGATGTCTGAGCCCATGAGCTCGATGCCCCACTCTGGCGATGCGCCCCTGTAGCCTCTGGGCTGCGGATGATCTCGCCGAGTGGGGAACTTGGAGACGACGGTGATTGGCGTGGGCCGAAGTAGTGGCATATTGGCGCGGCGTGATCGGCAAGGCATAGGCGAAGCTTCGAGCCGCGGTACAGCGTCTTGGTGTCGGAGAGGACCTCGCCGACGGCGTAGACCGGACGCTGTACGCAAAGCGCATGCCCTTCCTCCTCACGCTCCACCACGAGCACCGTGTTGACGACCGGGAGGTGGCCGAGATGTAGAGTAACATCGGCTCATCCCGCGGCCAGGCGGCAATAGTACCGGCGGGTTGGTCGAGCTCTTTCGAGAGTCGAGAGCCGCCCCGTGCCTCGTTGGTCCGTGCAAAGCCCTCCCTTCTTTAGGAGTTTATAGAGTGGGAGACTACACTCTCCGAGACGAGCTATGAACCGGCTGAGCGCAGCGAGACATCCCGTGAGTCGCTGTACGCTCTTGACATTTTTGATCGGGCCCATATTTTGGACGGCTTCGATCTTTTTCGGGTTGGCTTCAATACGCGCTCGGACACTATGAAGCCGGAGAAGCTTCCCACGAGGGACCCCAAAGACGCATTTCTCGTGGTTGAGCTTCACCCCGAACTCGCGGAGCTTGCTGAAGACTTGCTCGAGGTCGGCGATGAGCTCTCCCGTGCGCTTCCTCTTGACTACGATGTCATCGACGTATGCTTCAACGCGCTTCCGAGAAGCTCTTTGAAGACTTTTGCATGCACCTCGGAAGGTGGCGCCCAGCATTTTTAGCCCGAACGGCATCGTTACGCAGCGTAACAGCCGGAAGGGGGTGATGAAGGAGGTTGCGAGCGCATCGAGCTCGTTCATCGCGACCGGTGGTAGCCGGAGTAAGCGTCGAGAAAACAGAGTGTCTCGCACCCGGAGGTGGAGTCAACGATTTGGTCGATGCACGGCAAAGGAAACGGATCCTTTGGGCATGCCTTGTTGAGACTCGTATAATCAACACACATTCTCCATTTCCCATTCTTCTTCTTGACTAGTACAGGGTTGGCTATCCACTCGGGATGATACACCTCCTTAACAAAGCCCGCCGCTAAGAGCTTATCTATTTCCTCGGCGATTGCCCGCCGCCCGCCGCCGTCCGCGCCGGAGCCGCCGCTTCCACCGGCCGAGACCGGCTTGATGTTTAAGGAGTGCTCGGGCGACTTCCCCGGTATGCCGCATGTCCGAGGGTTCCACGCCGAACACCCGAGGTTCGCGCGGAAGAAGTCGACGAGCTCGCTTTCCTATTTAGAGTGAGCTCGGCACCGACCCGAACGGTGCACCCTTCCTTGTCCACCGGGGTACTATCTTGGCGTCCCGTCCGGGGCCTCGCGCGGAGCCCGGCCGCCTTCGAGCTCGGCAGATGAGCTCGCCGCCTTTGCCGGCCGTGCTAGACGCCTTCTTGAGCTCGTTGGAGTCCTCCGCCGGACCCATGTGAGCATCTCGGGATGAGCTTCGGACTGGCGAGGGCGTCGGCGATCGCACGGCCTCCTTATCGCATTGAAGGCGGCTCGAAGGTGGAGTTGACGGTGATCACGCCCCTTGGGCCCGGGATCTTGAGCTTGAGGTGCGTGTAGTTGGGCACGGCCATGAACCTCGCGCACGGCCGGCCCACAGTGCGCGTGGGTACGCGCTCTTGTAAGGGAGCACCTCGAAGGTGAGCACCTCTTTGCGGAAGTTGCTCAGTCGCCAAGGTGACGGGGAGGTCGATCCGCCTCGAGCGGGAACGCCGCTTCCCCGGCACCACCCCGTGGATGGGGTCCATTGAAGGTAGAAGGCGAGCTCGCGTGATGTCGAGAGCCTCCATGGTGTCGATGTAGAGAGGTTGAGGTCACGCCGCTATCCATCGCACCTTGCCTAGACGCTATGCCGACGATGGGGTCGACGACGAGCGGAATCGCCCTGTGAGGGACGGCGGGTGGTCCTTCTTGTCGAAGGTGATCCGTGCCCCCACCACTTGAGGTAGGAGGGGCATTGTAGGCTCCCTGAAGAGGACCTCGCCACAGAGGAGCTTCCGCGGCGCTGGTGAGCCGGCGGCCCGCCGAAGACGACGCTGACCGCGCCGCCCTCGAAGAAGACGCCCTTGTCGCCCGCCCGCCGTGACTCATCATCTCGTGCCCCACGCCGTCACCCCGTCCCATACCGGGCCACGAACTTCCGCAGAGGTTGCAAACCCTGAGCTTCAGCTTGACGGGACCTCGTGGTTGGGGTAGGAGCTCGAGCCGGCAGTCCTGGGACTCGGTCGCCGCCTTGGCGCCCGGTTTGTCAGCCACCGCCACGGTCGTCCCTGCTGCGGCGGCGCTTGTTCTTGTTCTTCTTTGGGGGCGACATCGATCCCCGCTCCCCTCGTCGGGCGGTTTTCTCCTTGCCCTGCCGGTGGTGCCGTGGAGGACGGGGCCGAGATGGCTCCTCGCCTCGGCATGGTTCGTGGCGTCGGGAGCTCCTTCACCGCCTTGGGCTTGCGGATGCCGAAGCTCGCGGATGAGCGCCTCGCAGGTCATGCCAACGGTGAAGGCGGTGATGATCTCGGGCCGGTGGCGTCGCGAGAGCTCGCTCGAGCTTGGAGAAGCGCCGGATGTAGTCGCCAAGCAGTTTTTCATTCTTCCGCCGCTTACCGCGGAGGTCCCATGTGTGTTGGGCGGAGTAGGTTCCCCCGAAGTTGCCGACGAAGATGTTACGGAGGTCGTCTGATGAGACTCGCAGATGCTCGAGCCATGACCGAGCGGTGTCACGAGGTATAGAGGGAGGTTGCGGATGATGAAGAGCTCGCCATCGCCCTCCCGACTCGCACGTGAGGCGGTAATCCTCGAGCCATACGCCGGGTCCGCCTCCCATTGTACTCGACGGAGGTCGGAGCGCGGAACCACTTTGGGAACGGGCGCTTGACCTCCGCCGTGAAGACCCGCGCGTCGCCGCCCGTCCGGTAGGGGCTCCCGCCCGAGCTCTACCCGAGCTCGAGCCGTGGAGAACGCTGGTCGCCTCCTTTCCGGGCCCTGGACTTCGCCGCGGTCCTCCCCGCTATCGTAGCGCCACCCTCCTCTTGCCGTAGGAGCGCATCGGGCGGTCGCCGCCGCCGCGCCGGGCGCCACGGCGTCTTCGACGCTGGCGCGTCTGGGCCGCTCTCCGAGCCGCACGCCGCCGCAGGCCGAGGTGCGTTTCTCGCCGATTCGACGGCGTGGACTCGCGGGGGAGTCGATCGATCCGGCCTCCGCTGGAGAGGCCTGCCCTCTCGGAGCCGTGGTTTTCCATCCGTCGCCTTGCCCGATGAGGCATGCCGTGCACTGGCCCCGCCCCGGGCCCGGGAGGCCGCGCAGGAGCATGGAGGCGGCGTGAGGTTCGGGCTGCCCCCGCCGAAGACCGGGGAGGTCGTCGACAGCGGCGCCGGCCTCCTTCCGCGAGCCAGCTGTGTCGGGGCCTTCCTTCCTACGAGGAGAGCCTCACGCCTGCGTGATCTCGCCGGCCTCCTCGAGCCCTCGAGACGCCATGGACACGCCTTAGGGCGGTGCGCCGCTGAGGGAGCCCGCCGAGTCTCATCCCCGAGCGCAGGGGTGTGGTGGACTCCTCGCTACGCACGTGGGGCACCGCGCCGCCGTGGGTTTGGCACATGTAGCACTCGCGAGCGGGTCGACCCGCGAGGCCGCTACCGAGCGCTCGAGGCCAGCCGTCCCGAGCCCGCCGCTCCGGGCGCTAGTAGGAAGATTCCCGCGGGTACATCTCGTGTACTTGTAAGGAACTCGCCGTGGGAGAGCGGAGCCCGCCCGCGATGCAGGACGACGACGTTTGGCGACGGAGAAGGTGACGTTGCGGAAGAGCTCCCGAGTCGGCCAGGCTCTGGATGCGCGGAAGCAGGTCCGCAATGCCGACAAGAAGCGGCCGGCCACGGCGCGGATGGGGCTCGGCCGGTCCGAAGTCGCCCCAGCCGGAAAGCGGATCAGACGAAGTCGGCGGCATCGCGGACTAGGGCGAGGCGCCAGCCCCATCCCGCACAAATGGGAAGGTGATCCCGATGGGGAGCCCGAGCCGGTGTCGGCGGAAGTCCAGTGGTAGGCGATCGGTACGGACGCCGGAGATGTGGTGAAGGGAGCCATCGGCGGCGATCGCCACACTAGCGCCGCCCCTACCGGGCGCGCGCCAACTGCCTTGGTCGTATACCACGGTCACAAGAATCGACCGCTAATGTGTGCAACGATGGCTTAGCTCAAGGGACAATGACACGGTGTTTATACTGGTTCGGGCTAATCGGCGCACCCTAGTTGGTCCGCACTATCCGAGCTCAAATGCTCGTGATCGGGTGAATACAAGCGGCGAGAGGGAGATGAGCTCCCGTGTCTCTCGTGGAGTGGGTGATCGAGTGTGTAGTAGCCGGGTTGCCTTTGTGTGCTTGAGAGCTTGCCCTCTCCCAATGGCCGAGACTCCCTTTTTATAGTTGCAAGGGGGTGCACAGAGGCCACCGAGAGAGGGACTTAAGAGGAGAAGGAACGCAAATTCAAGGGGCAAAGGGGAAGATGCCGCTGGTTTTGTGTGGCACGCCGACCGCCCCCGGGGCAAGCATCGATCGCCGCCTCTTACGCCAGCCTACCCACCGGCAGGGAGTAGATTTTTGTAGGGGCGGCTTCATACTCGAGGTCCCATACGCCCGGCCGCCGAGCCTCGGAGCTCGGCGGTCGGTGATGGAGGAGACACCCTCGCCGCGCGCTGCCGCCGCCGCCACAAGTCTTGCCGAACGCAGCACGCACGCTGTCCGCGCCAGCCCGCGGCGGTGCGCCCGGGGGTGTAAATGCTTGTACCTTGTGTCGTCAGGAAAACATGTGGACGTGGAGAGCTCGGCAGAGAGCTCGGCCGCCGCCATCGAGGTCATCTTTGTCTTGTAGCGTTTGTCCGAGTGTTCGGGCGCGGCATGGCGACCGACAGCCATACCGCTGTCTCTCCGGGATTTCATTCTCCTTGCGATATCCCGCCATAGGCCGCGCGCCCGACAAGTAGGCGCGCTGGCCGACCGCCATCGCGGGCCCGAGCCCGCTGTTGGATGAGAACTGTAACCCGAGCTCGTTTCGAGACGGAAGGGAGTTCGCCGCACGAGCTCGAGCTCGGGGTTGTCCTGTGTGGAAGAGCTCGTAGTCGTGAGAGTTCGCTCGAGGCGGAGTGGGTCGATAGGCCGAACTCGAGCTCGTGTCCGAGAGTCGTCCCCGAGGGAGCTCGCTCGAGACGGAGAAGCACCCGCCGGTCGAGCTGGAGTTCGGTCGCTGATTGGGCTTTTATTTCGGATTCGCCCGCTTAATGACGGCGGAATATCGTGTCCCACACTTAGGAGATGGAGAATGCTCCTTTGTGGACGCCGTAAATCGCCCACCGATCACGCAGCCACCCAACCGTAATAACCCCCCCCCCGCGCCACATTCACGTAAGGAAGAAAGTCGTAGTCAAACCCGCATCCTAGGATTTCAGCTTTTCGAGTGTCGGCTACATTGTCCAGCTTTGGACTCTTGCGCATTGACAAGCGACGGCTGTTCTTGGGCCACGAGCGATTCGACAAAGCGGACGAAAGCACGCCATTAAGGCCACGCGACATTCCACACTAGAATATTGCCTTGTGACATTGTATACACAAAAAGCGATGTGCAAGTACACGCACTATCGCTGCTCCTCCTCGAGGCCAACGAGGTTCAGGTTCCGTGCAACCAGTCGTAAAACCGTCGCCAACAGCACCTGCATAGCTTCCTCCTTCGATGGCGTGAGCTGGCTCGCGAACGCTGGCCGGCAATCGGGAGAAGCCGCCGAGATCAACCGGCCGCACCGAGTGACCACGCCCATCTTCTCGCATGAGGATCGCTTGAGCCCGAGGGTTGGCGCTCGATGCACGAGGCTTGGCGGCGAGGCGGAACTGCGACGGATGGTGGACGGGTAGCCGGAGTGCGCGCCGACGTGAGCTTGGGACCGCAGCTGGAAGCCTCTAAACAAGTCCTTACTCTTTTAAGGAGTTAGACCAAAAAAATCAAATTCCAAAGTGGAGATCTTAAATGGGCTCCTATTTTTCATGCCCTCCTAAATTAGAATCCCAAGACTCTAGCAATAGCAATAGGAGGCCCCTACTCCTAAATTTTAATCCTAAATGGATAAGTTGCTTCTTCCAATCGGAGTTGAGAGTCAATTTGAGCCCCCATTTTTTATTTTTTTTTTGCAGGCCGACATGTAGCGTTGAAAACGGAAGGAAAAATTTCCGCCCGACCCGTTCCGTTTTCTATATTTGTCCGTCCGTTTCGTATTTGTGGGATCCTTTTTTCGTATTTACGGAAGTAGAAAAAGGGTTTTTCCATCCGTTTCCGAGGAATCCCGTTTTCACCCGAAATTGACCCGTATTTATTCCGCTTTTTCATCCCGTTTTTAATCTCCACAAGATATGTCCAAAAATTTATATGTTCATAAACATACTAATCACTAATTATGCATGTTAACATGTTAACACATGGCATACCAGTGAATATTGACTAATAACTTCGTGACGCTGCACATTATTTTGTGATTTTGTTCATGTATACTCGAGAATATTTGATCGCGTTATTCTTTCCGCTCAACGCTCGTATTGGTTCGTTTCCGTACTTCCGCATATTCCGATTCCGTTTTGCATACCGTATTTTCTGAACCCGATCCCGATTCCGCCAAAAAATATAGAAACGGAAGTAGAAATGAGTTTTTTTCCGTCCGTTTCCGTTCGTTTTCATCACTACCGACATGTATGGAATTTTGAGACCCGAATTTGCAGACCCCCACTAGAGATGCTATTAGTACATAATGGATGCATAGATTAAAAAGACATTTATGCATGTTATAAATTTTAAACCTTCAATATCCTGTGTACTATTTCGTAACCTTCATGGACGACATGTAAAGCTGACCATCCACCATTTGCGCTGTTGTCCGAGGGCCACGGCACACGCGTGCGTCATCGGAAATAAAGCTAGCCCCAATGTGTGAAGCAAGCTAATTAAGCATCAAGTGAAGCTCGATCGATCCGTATGAATGCAGGACCCCGGTCCGCTTCGCTCCATGTCCACTTCCAAATGCTTGACCACGAGTCAAAAAAAAAAAAAATTGACCATGAGTGCTTGACCATGACCACTAGCTTACACTACTGGAGACACGAGCACTTAGCAAAGAGTTTGCCGAGTGTATTATGCCGAGTGCCTGGCAAAGCGGTCGTTTCCGGTAATGTTATTGCTAGGCTTTGACAAGCAATACAGTTCCCCCAGCGAGTAGTGGCCATACCTGTTGGCGGTTTCCATGTATAGCTTGTTGCGCTGTTCAAGCTTATATGTACGTATTCATCAGTGGCGAATGTAGGATATTGCCTCACCGGGCGGGGCCAAATATGTATTGATTCTCTATTTCAAAAGTGATTTTCATGTGGATAAGAGTATTTTTAGTGCTATTTTTCAGCAAGTTATCGGGGTCAGATAACCCCAATAACTATACTCTAATTCTCGCCCCTGGTATTCATTCAAAACAGTGGAACCCCGGCCTTATGTACGCATGTACCATGCATCGTGACATGGACGCAATTTGGAATGTTCACTACGTCTCGTTTACCCTTGACTTTGGGGGTTTGGGTCGTCGATGATCTCCTGTCATCATATCAAAGGAAGAATTTATTAGGACGTACGCGTGGAAAATGGCACTTCGAGAATGACAAAGCTCCTCCACTTAATAAAGCATAGCAGAAGCATCTATCAAGGCGTCTCAATGGTGATCAAATAGCTAGCGAGGAGGAATTCTATTGGCTATGAGTAGCAATTTGCAAATAGCTAACTAGATGAGGTATAAAAATAATAAAAAAGTAACACGTTCATTGGCTATCGAGGAGAGAGACCAAATAGCTAGCGACTCCCAAATAGCTAGCGACTAATAAATATCTAATCTAGCTCAATCTCCTAGAAACATCTCTCTCACATAACTCTCAACTATGGTGTTTATTTTTTTCTTATTGATATGTCTCATCTAGCTAGCTATTTGTAAATTGTCATTGATAGCCAATAGGATTCCTCCTAGCTAGCGATTTGAGCATAGCACTGAGGTCAAGTTGGGAGCTTCACGAGCAACACCTTGGCACAAGGAAAAAAATGTCTAACTGTGCTTTATCCTACTTCTATTCCTGATTGGTGTAAAGATATGACATACAAGCGCTATGTACAATTGGAAGTGGAAGCTCCTAGACGTGTTGTCGATGTCTTTTTAGTGCAAACATATACTCTCAAGTGGACATTCCAACCATACAAGATGGGTAACTTCATCTGAACCGCCAACACATATGGTGCAATAAGTTAACTATATTCAGGTATAAATAGTTGAGTATTTATTATGCTATATAGGAATTTATTTGTCTTCATGGTTTTGCAGCCTGCAGCTCATGTCCATGTGGATTGTGGAACAATGGACAATTCATGCCAATTTGTACTTTATGTTTGTGGTCTTATGTAATTTCAACTTATTACTTACGTCTGCCTTCTGCACATGATGACCAAAGACTACGAAAGAACTTTGTGATCTTGGCGTATGATGGGAATTCACGACGATGTGTAGCTCTTGTATCCATACGAGAATATATCAACCGCATCACGGGCAAAAATACAAGAAGAAAGATAGTTGTGGACAACTTATCTATTATGCACTTGTTTTGACATTGTTACTAAATTGGTGTTTATTTATTTCAATATGGCTTAGAATAGTATGTCGTTAAGCTGAGTTACAATTAATTTGTCTGTTGATTTTGACTCACTATTTTTCCATACTCTTGCTGCTTTGAAACTATTGCGCCTCCTCACTCACTTTTTTTTTTTCTACTCCTATTGTGTTGAATTGCGTCAAAGATTTTGAGATTGTGCAAATTGGGCAGGGAACAAATTTCGATGGGGATCAGTATTTTTGAGCTATGGGAACTTTTGAAACTGTGCATGAAGTCTGTGTGGGGAAAAAAAAAAACATCTCAGAATTCCAACCTGAATTTGAGGTATTAAATTTAAATATAGACAGAGCAACCCTTGGGGAAATATAGAACTGTAAAATTTTAGGGGCCATTGCGCCATTGCACAAGCCACCTTTATTTGTAGCTTCCAAAGCCGGAATGTTGTAGGTCAAATCCAGTCAGTGGTCATGGTCAAGAAAGCATTTGTTCGCATTCATTCACAAATTGAGTGACACTCGGCGGGTACCTTTTCTTTTTCTCTAACATCACACAAGAGCTGTTGACGGTTGGAGCGAACGGAATTTTCCTTAGCTTGCTTTACTCGTTGGGGCTATGACCGTGCGCCGTGGCCCTCGGACACGACGTGAGTCACAAACCGCTACCGGCGGTAAATATACGGATAGCTCTGCAACCATGCATCTTGGATCTTGTTCTCTGCGTGAGACAAATTACAAAAAGACCGGAGAAACTGCCAACTTGATGAGCGACATTCACCGTATAATTTCATTGCTTCTTTTTTACTAGGGAAATATAATTTCATTGCTTGTTTCGTGCATCCTAGACTCATAGGCTTTGGCACTTTGCCATATAGATATAGCCAGCCGTCTCGAGCACGGAAGGTGTAAATAAGACAATAATTCACTGCACATCCATCAACTTAATTAGCTTAAGGTGTTATCTGAACTTCTAAAGTGATATCTGTGGATCCTTAAACTTGGTAAAGAGTGTCATCCAAGTCCCACCCTAAACTTTTAAGTTGATCACACCACCACAGATCCCTAAACTTGGCAGAATGCTTCATCCATATCCCTAAACTTTCAAGTTGATTGGCCGGCGGTAAAAATTACACATTTGAACCAGGGATGACACCACGACCTAAGTTTAGGGCATGTGATGACCACCTTCAAAGTTTAGGAACCTGGATGACACATTCTCTGTCAAGTTTTGGACCCACAATGATCACCTTTGAAAGTTTAGAATCCTCGATGACACCTCTGCTAAGGGGGTGTTTGGATTAGGGGTGACTAAAATTAGTCACCCCTATTTTAGTCACTTTTAGTCACTAAACTCCAAACAAAAGTGACTAAAAAGTCGGGGAGTTGACTAAAATATAAAAGTTAGGGATACCCTAGCTTATAGTACTCTTTCTTTCTTGTACCACGTGCCTCTCTCTATCTCTCCTCTCTCTTCTTTAGTCCCTTTATTTAAAGGAGGGGTGACTAAATTTATAATTAGATGACTAAAAATTTTAGTCGGGTGACTAACAATCAAAACATGCTCTAAGTTTAGGGACCCACATATATTACATTAAAAAGTGAAGGGGGTTTAGATGACATCTTGATGAGAAAAGTTAATGGAGTGTTGCTGAATTTTGCTCCATAAATAAGGTGGCACTGGCTATAAATATCCTAGCTCATCCTCGTATAGAGAGATCGAGAGAGCCATTCTACTAGCTTATCCAGCAATGAAGCCACTACTCTCCCTTGTTCACCTCGTACACCTTGCTTTTTTTCCTTGCCATGCGACTGCAGCCGTACGTTCTTGTAGCCACGTCAACCCGGAGCAGCTTAGCCGCCGGCGAGAGCCTGACGCCACCCAACTACATCACCAGCCCCTCCGGCGACTTCGCCTTCGGATTCCCGCGCCCTCGACAACAACTCCAACTCCTTCCTCCCTAGCGATATGGTTTCACTTTGATCCTGGCAGCGTCGTGGTTCGCCGCAGACGCGGGCTCAGGCTCCGCCGTGGTCGCCGCCGGCCAGTCCGTCCTGAACCTAACCGCCGCGGGCCAGCTGTCCCTACTAGCAGCAAACCCTGCTAGCCCCAGCAAGGCGGCCTGGAGCCCTTACACCGACCTAGCCAGAACTACGGCTCCCTTCTCGCGCTGCGCGACACCGGCAACCTCCAGTTCCTTTTTTTTTTCTAGATCGGGCCATTCACCCAGTTCCTCGGCGCCGACGGCAAGACCGTCGTCTGGGAGAGCTTCGGACACCCCACGGACACCCTGCTCCCGGGGCAGGTCATGCCCCCAATACATTCCTCCGGTCTAGGGCCTCCGACGCGGACTTCTCGGTCGGCCGTTTCAGCTTCGTCGTGCAGGGCGATTTGGGAACATCGTCATGTACATGTACATGACAGATTTTGCTAGAAGCATCTCCACCATTTCAGGCGACGCCTACTGGGCCAGCAACACTAATTGGGCCAGCAACACGACTCTCTTCTTCGACGCCGAGCTCGTCGGGCACCTCTACTACCGACTCGCCGACGGCAGCAGCAGGAACCTAACATCCCCTCAGGCTCAGCCCATTCCTTCTTCGCCCGGCAATCGGTTCTACCAGCACGCCACGCTGGACCCAGATGGAATCCTTCGTGTCTACATCCTCCCCAACAACACCGGCGGCAACGGCACCGCCGCATGGTCTGTCATGGAGCCGTCGTCTACACCAAGCACTGGCTGCCAAACGACCACACATGGTGGCCATGGCATGTGTGGACAAAACTCATACTGTGTCGTATACGGTGCTGACAACCGGCTCGACTGTGAGTGTCTTAGTGGCTATACCTTCTCGCACACGCAATTCAGGTACAAGGGCTGTTCGCCAGCGTTTCTTCAGGATACCTGTGACGACGGGAACAAGAGCCATGCTTCCGAGTTCAAGCTCGTGGAGTTAACCAACACGTACTGGAACCAGCCGATGAACATGATATTCTACGCGCAGCGGCAGTTCATCACAGCGGAGCAATGCCAAGATCTGTGCTTGACAACTGCCTCTGCGCAGCTGCCTTGTTCGACGGAAGAAGTAACAATAGCTGCACGGAGGCCGCTATGCTTACAACCGGGTGGCAACAAAATGGCACGAGCATCAGGACACTGGTGAAGGTGCGCATCAAAGGGCCCCCTGCTGTGATCCTGCCTGCTTCCAGTTAAGAAAAATCGAATTCAGTATTATTTCGGCCTTACAGTTAAGAAAAATATAATCAGCATAAGGGAGTTGGATGCTTCAAATTTCAGATACAAAATACTTAATATCATTCCTTGCTTTTACCAAAACAATCATTATGCCACTACTTATTTCATTTTTAAATTAATTTCCATGCTATTTTAGGTGTCAACGGAATGGCAGGAGGATAGTACTAATAGGTATGCTACTTTTGACATTCTTTTCCATAGCTACTAATCCAAATTTTAGTAGTTATATATACATAGTTATTTAATCGGATAAGTTAATTCTTAGCTTCAGTTATTGTAACTGGAAGATCTTAGAAGAACTACTATAAAACTACTTACATATATAAATTTTGCACATAGATACTATTATGAAAAATACAAGCAATCAGCCCACAATTTATAGCTTTCAATATAAAACTACAAGATTTCGAGCAAAATATGTGACCATTATAATTTATTTTTCACATTCACAATTTGAATTGTTTATGGCCTGTAAATCTGAATGCTCATAATATAACACCTCATTGTTTTGCGAGAAGGAAATAACATCTACTTTAATTTCAGTTTCGATTTCAGTAGCTGCAAGCTTGCTCCTACCAAGTATATATGTGTTTGTATGGCATCGGCGAAAAGTCAGCCTTTTCCTGTGCAAGAAGACCAGCAGCACCATAGAAGAAAGCATTGAGGCCCTCATATTAGCACATGGATCACTAGCTCCAAAAAAGATACAAATACTGAAGTAACAAAGATAACATCTTCCCTTAATAATAAGCTTGGGGAAGGTGGTTATGGCATGGTTTTCAAAGGAAGGCTAGATGATGGTCGTCTAGTTGCAGTAAAATTCTTGCATGACTCGAAGGTGATGGCGAGGAGTTTGTCAACGAGGTTATGAGTATTGGCCGGACATCACACATTAATATTGTTAGCTTATTTGGCTTTTGTTTGGAAGGCTCAAAGAGGGCCCTAATATATGAGTATATGCCAAATGGTTCTTTGGATAAGTATATATACTCTGAGAATCCCAAAGCAACTTTAGGATGGGATAAGCTCTATACCATAGCAATTGGGATTGCTCGAGGGTTGGAATACTTGCACCATAGTTGTAATACACGCATAGTGCATTTCGATATCAAGCCTCAAAATATCCTTCTGGATCAAAACTTTCACCCAAAGATTGCTGATTTTGGTTTGGCCAAGTTATGCCATACCAAGGAGAGCAAACTTTCTATGACCGGTGCTAGAGGAACACCTGGGTTTATAGCTCCTGAAGTGCATTCTCGAACCTTCGGAGTTGTTTCAGCAAAATCAGATGTTTATAGTTATGGAATGATGTTGCTGGAGATGGTTGGAGGCAGAAAAAAAATGTTAAATCGATGGCTCAACAGTCGAGTGAAAAGTATTTTCCACATTGGATTTATGACCACTTTGGTCAAGACGATGGACTACAGGCATGTGAAGTTACACATGAAAACAAAGGAATCGCCGAGAAAAATAAGTGTGATTGGCCTGTGGTGCATCCAAATATTACCAATGCATCGCCCTACCATGGAAAGGTCTTGGAAATGTTTGAGAGAGGTACAGATGAACTTGACATGCCACCAAGGCAAAACTTCAGTCAAATATTGTAAGATATTATTTGAGATACATATATTTCAACAATTATTCCGTATCATTTATAACAATGTTGATATAGCAATTTTTTTTCATTCTTTTGCAGCGACGTTCCAACTTACAGTTGGAATGCTAAAAGCACGAGCATGATCAGTGGTACAACAAGACAAGTTTCTAGTGAAGTGCTAAATATGAAGGGGATCAGCGTTGTGAATTCAAAAATCTTACGACGGTTACCAACGTTGTGAAACATTTGCCTACAACACTACTGGAATTGGGCACTCAACTTGTGTAGGTATCTCTAATTCTCTATGACAGAGGGCGAAATCATAAGTACTAGGATATTTGTTTCAAAACAATTGTCTAATATAATATCTTTCACTCAAAGTGATAAAGATTAAGGCTTTTAGAGGTAAAGTCTTAAGTTTGCATAATAAGATATCTGAGATCCTTTGTCCTCCTAACGTACTACATATATTTCTGTTAATAGCAACTTGCCGCTCTTTTCTTTCACTTATGCGCCTAGCAAAGGTGTTGAAATTGCAAAGGTGTTGTTTTCAGAAATAGTCTGCGCTTGGCACGTTCTGATATACATCACTTCTTGAATGCCTAGCAAAGGTGTTTTTTTTTCAGAAATAGTCTAGCAAAGGTGTTGTTTTCAGAAATAGTCTGCGGTTGGCACGTTCTGATATACATCACTTCTTGAGTGCCTAGTAAAGGTGTTGTTGTTTTCAGAAAGTTGTGCAGATTACCCAGATGTTAGGCAGTGTACGTGGCGCTGGCGCAACGAGCTAGTCCTCTCTGCTTGTTGAACAGAGGACTCTGGAATTGCCCTCTGTGACAGTTGTTCTCAAAGTACGTCTGCTCCTCTTCTCAAAAAAAAAAAAAAAAAAAAGCAATCGCAACTCACAACGCAAAGATGCACGCGCGTGTTCCTGTTCCGGCCGCTGGCCTGCTCTGGCCAGCCATACTACTGCTCGCTCTGCTAGCCAGTCCTATTCCCACCGCGGCCGCCGTGAACACTTCGACGCCCTGCGAGCCGGCGTCAACATCTCCTACCCGTTCTGGCTCGCCGGCACGCATCAGCCGTACTGCGGCTACCGGGCATAGTGTTCCACCGTGAGTCCGTGACACAATGTACGTGTGGATTCAGTGCTTTCAGGTACATCGTCGTGTACGTTCACTCCTGACTTGTTGGAGAAATTTCAATATTTTGACACCCAATTCATCTGCCTCGCAAGAATTGACACCTAATTCGTCAGCCTTTCAAAATTTGACACCAGGACTACGAATTCTTTCAATACAAAAGATTCCAGCCATTTTCACTCATTTTCCCTTTTTCTTAAATGTTTTCACCTCTTTTGGCCATATTACCCTTCCAGGTAGCAGAACCTCCAGCACGGTACAAACTTTACCCCTTAGAAGGTAAGAGTTTGAATAAATCACAGTCGTTGAATTTTAGATGTATTAGACAATTAAATAACCAAATAATCAATGGAAAATGTTGGCTATATCTGTGCGCTGCTTTCCTTGCCATATCTGATATAGAAGCATGCTTGCACGTTAGTTATGACACATATGCAGGTCATGCCGGCAACTTCTTCATTTACTTGATTATCTCTTTAATTTGTTACTTTGCTTGTGCAACTAACGTATATTTTTACATGACACATTATTATTAGGGTATATATATATTATTATGTTGTGACACTACCGGAATCCACTGCTTTGCTGAGTGCCTGGGTTACTTGGCTAACCCAGTGATGGCAAAGACTGTTTTGCGGAGTGTCTTTTATTGAGCACTCGGCAAAAAAAGTAGACTTGATGTGGAGGGTTGATGGTGACGACGGCCTTTGCTGATTGCCATGACGGTGTGGCACTCGGCAAAGGGTGGTCGCTTTGCCAAGTGTCGTGGACTAGACACTCGGCAAAGATGGTGGTTCTGCCGAGTGTTGCGTATTGAACACTCAGCAAAGGGGTTGTCTTTGACAAGTGCCAGGCACCCGCCACTCAGCAAAGCCACCACCCTTTGACGAGTCTATTGACCATGACACTCGGCAAAGGACATTTCCAAGGTGCTCTGCATCGATCCCAGCTTTGTTGAGTGTTATGGTCACTACACTCGGCAAAGGGTGCCTTTGCCAAGTGCAACACTCGACAAAGGGTCCAGAAATTCTCTCTTTTTTTGTTTATTGCATCCCACTCATACAAATCACATATGTATCAACAAATATCACATATATATCACGTATAATGCACAACCATCATAAATAGTCCACAAATATCACATAGTCCACAAATCACATATGTATCACATATATATATCACAATCCATCCAAGTGGCCAAACAAGTCCATCACAAGCACAAGTCTCTACCTCCCCGACTAACGGTCCCACTAGTTAAGAGATCGGACCTTAGTTGGATTATTCGCCGCCGCCGATTGATTCTGCACAAAGGAGAAGAGATTGCATGTGTGAGACAAATTTAAGGTAGGAACATACAAAGTAAAACGTTCATACTCCACTGGCACTAGCGAGGTTCTTAAAACTTGAAAGTGTGCTCTAACTTGGAAGCTAGGTTCTAAAAACTTGAAAGTTAGGTCGCAATGCACAGGATATATGGACTTAAGGTAGAGAAGGGCAAACTCACATGAGTGCCAGTAGGATCCTGTGGAGGAGTGAATAGCATCGGTGGTGGAATATAGTTGCCATGAGCTCCAAGACCTTGAATATACCGAAACATCGCCTGCATCACCTCCCAATATTGGTCAGCCCTCTGCCGAGCGGACTCCTCCGCCTCCTCACGTCGCCTCCTCTCTTCCACCAGCTCGGCCTACACTATTTCACCCCCAATGTCACAATGCAAAACAAAGGTATGTAAAATCATTGAACGACGAATAAAACTGGAGTGCCTCCACCCGGTGTCACCCTAAAACACTCGGTATTCTTTGGCGAGTGTCGACGACGGACACTCGGTAAAGACTGATAATGGCAGCCGAGGCTAACAGCCGACAACTTTGCCGAGTGCCTGATATATTGCCGAAAGTGTTGAATTTTGGCACTCGGCAAAGGCTTTCTTTGCCTAGTGTCTTTTGGTGGCTCTCGGCAAAGAGCTTGGCATAGGCAGTTGGTAGTGTGATACATATACATCGGTCACGTTACAATAAAGGGAAATTTTGTTGTAGGACATCAGACAAACGCCATCTTTGCTGCTGGACACCACAAACGCAACTCTTTGCCCAGTACCATTACAATTTTGGGGTTCTTTGCCCCTAGACACCGTGCTCAGTATTTTAATCATTTCTCAGGTTTTGGGTAGGGAGAAGGTGGGGAAATGACTTTGTTTCCCTCGTCTTCAACCTTCAACCCTTCACTTTCTTTTGCTATAGGACACCGCCACCGTTTTTTCTTCTCCGACGATATAGTCATGTGCTCCGCAATTAGATCCTGGTCGCCTCCCTCTCCCACCCACCTCCTTGGTGTTCATGCGATGTAGGAACATGCCGGGCATCGAAGCCGAGCGAGCGAGCAAGCAGAGGAAAGAGGAAGCAGGAAGCCGATCGACCAGAAGCGGCAGCGGCGGCGACAACGACAACGCAAAGGATCAGACAGAAAAGACGAGGTAACAACAAATCGCCGTCGCCGCCCTGCTCATCATCGATTCATTCATCTCGCACCTCCGCTCATTGCCGCTCAAAATCAAACCATCGGACGCCCGATTGATCGGGGTGACGTACGTAGATGCGAACGATTCCACCGGTGCAGCGCGCCGCCTATGGTGTCAGCCGCCGCCTGCAGCCGCCAGCCGAGCAAGTTAGCGTGTCTCGTTCTGTGGTGGGGATCGATTTTCGAGGAGCGGTGTGTGCGCGCCGTGTAATTGTGCTGGATTGGGAAAGTTGGCGTTTGTCGGCCGGGTGACGGCTGATCGACGAGGAGGCGGCAGCACGCAGCCCCTAGCCACGATTTTGAAACCTCACGTTGCATGGCGAGGGTAGCTTGCGGGGCGGCTCGCTGCTCGCGCGACAGAGCGTGTGCAGGGCAGTGGGTCGCTGGTAAGCTCGTGACGGCAGCGAGCTGGATGGACCTCGCGTAGGTCACCGGAGAAGAAAAACGACAGCGGTGCCCTACAACAAAAGAAAGCGAAGGGTTGAAGGTTGAAGACGAGGGCAACAAAGCCATTTCCCCACCTTCTCCCTCCCCAAAACCTGAGAAATGATTAAAATATTGAGCGCACTCTTCAGAGGCAAAGAACCCAAAATTGTAATGGTACTGGGCAAAGAGTTGTGTTTGGGATGTCCAGCAACAAAGATGGCGTTTGTCTGATGTCCATCAGCAAACTTTCCCTACAATAAAATAACTATTGATGATAGGTTCCAGATTTTTTTTTTGACAAATTTGTCCGATGTTTTTTCTTAGTTGCCAATGCATGTTCGGGTCACGGCTAAATAAAGACCGTATCCAAAGTTGTATATAAAAGGATTTACCATATCTAATAACAGGTCACGCATGCATCAATTATATCTAAAAAATAATTATATCTAAATGTTTCCTTGTTTATCCTACTTTACAAATTAAAAATTAAATAATTATATAATTTATCTCTTACCTCCTCGGAAGTAATAGATGATATCAACCAATCTAATTGAATAAACGGTTTACAGTTATCTGGAGGTATTACAGCAAGGCCCCTCCAGCAACGCCTACTGGAGCACCAAGACTTGTTGCGTTGCCAATGGCAACACGACGCTTTTCTTCGACGCTGAGCAAGTCGGCCACCTCTACTACCGACTCACCGACGGCACCAGCCAGGACCTGACAGCCTCTCAGTCCGTTCCTTCCGGCGGCAGTAGGTTCTTTTACCAGCACGCCACGCTCGACCCGGACGGCATCCTTCGTGTCTACATCCTCCCCAACAACACCGCGGGCGACGGCAACGCCCGCGACCAAGCGACGGCTGCCGGGCTGCGACGAACGGTGGGCGTGGCATGTGTGGACCAAACTCCTACTGTGTGTACGACGCTGACAACCGGCTCGACTGTGAGTGCCTAGGTGGCTACACCTTCTTGCACACACAGTTTCGGTACGAGGGCTGTGCGCCAGCGTTTCTTCAGGATACCTGCAATGACCGGAAGAGCCATGCCTCTGAGTTCCAGGTTGTGGAGTTGCCCAACATGTACTGGGTGAACACGATATTCTATGAGCAGCACCTGTCCGTCACGGCGGAGCAGTGCCAAGACCTGTGCTTGCACAATTGCCGCCTGTGCAGCTGCCTTGTTCAATGGAAGTATTAACAGCTGCTTGAGGCTCCAATGCTCACAGGTGGGCGGCAACAAAATGGCTCGAGCATCACCACACTGGTGAAGGTGCGGATCAAAGGACCCCCTGCTGTGATCCTGCCTTACGCAGTCATTGGATTAGCCATGATATTGCTGGCCACTGCTTGCATCCTCCTATTGCATTGCTACATCACTAACAAGAAGGCAAGAAACAGGAAGCATTTGAGGCTTGAGCGCCATGGTTTTCACTCGCAAGGAGCTCCGCCGAGCCACCAATGGGTTCAACAAGCTTCTTGGCCAGGGGGGCTTTGGCAAGGTCTACCATGGCATCGTCAAGTCCCTAGAACCACATGATGTCGCCGTGAAGGAGCTCAGGAGTGCGGACGAGTACCAGGAGACGGAGTTCGAGAACGAGGTTCATGCCAGGAAGCTCCCTCGGCGACGTCCTCTTCAAGCCCGACAAGAGGCCGTCCTGGAGCTGGCGCGTCGAGGCTGCCATGGCCATCGCCAGGGGGTTGGAGTACCTGCACTACGGCTGCACCTCGCAGATCGTCCACTGCAACATCAAACCTGACAACATCCTGATGGACGACAGGTGAACCCCCAAGACAACAGTGTGAGACTCTAGACATATTTAGGACTCACTCTATATGATTACTGGTAGCAAACGAGTTTAGAACAACGAATTCAATTAGCTAGATACATCAGGGCGAGCGATCTGCTCCCCGCCAATCCGGATACAACTGGCCGAGCTCACAACTCTGTTCTAGATTCCAAAAACCCCTCTCCACGAAGCTCGTCTCGACTCATATGGACGACGACGGCTACGGCGGCAATGCCCGACCGGGACCGCAAATCGGGTCTTTGGGCTTGGGCTTCCTCTTGGGCCTCTCTTCGATTTGGTGGCCCATCTTCATTCGTGTGTTCAGCTCCCATCCCGTTTCCTTCCTGCTCACCATCACCATCATTGATCATTCGTCGGGCTTCATGTCTTCGTCGGCGCCAAGAGCGGGGACCACGACATTCCTCCTTCCTTGAGAATCGGCTTGACCCCAAGCCGATGCACTGAAATTGCATCTTCAACTCTTCCTCAAGTTCCCACATGGCCATTGAAGCGGCACAAGAGACCATCGGATCAGCACTTGTAAAAACCGGTTTATCACCATCAGGTTTTCGCCGCCGCAACACCTTAACGGTGGTACCGAAAGGGTCGATTTCAAGGGATGGTGGCAACTCTGAAGAAACCTGAACCAGAGGAGGTAGTGCTCTTTTCAATTGTGAAACATGAAAGACAGGATGCACTCTACTGGATTCTGACAGTTCCAATTTATAAGCCACTGTACCCACTTTGGCCAAAACCACATATGGACCAAAGTACTTGAAAGACAGTTTGTGACAGGCTCGGGTAGTAACTGAGGTCTGAACATTCACATAAACAGTCACCCACTGAAAAGTGTCTCTCAGTTCTGTTCTTATCAGCTTGGGCCTTTTGCCTCTGTTGAGCTCTCAACAATTGTTGTTGTAGAAGCTTGACCATTGTACTCCTTTGTTTAAGCCAAACATCAAGCTCTAGGATAGCACAAGACTCTACGACATCAATGCCCAAATGTCTAGGTGGTTGTCCATATAGAACCACAAATGGTGTCAAGTTCAAAGAGGTGTGAAAACATGTGTTGTACCAAAACTCAGTTGAAGAAAGCCATTGCTTCCATTGAGTAGGGCAAGCATTAACAAAGCATCGAAGATAAGCTTCAAGGCACTGATTAACCCTCTCAGTCTGCCCATCAGACTTAGGGTGGTAAGAGCTACTCATTCTCAATTCAGTGTTAGTGAGCTTGAAAATATGCTTCCATACCTTGCTTGTGAAAACTCTATCTCGGTCAGACACCATCACCTCAGAAAAGCCATGTAGCTTAAACACATTGTTGATGTATGCTTGTGCAACTTGTATGGCAGTATAATGATGTTTTAGAGGAACAAAATGTGAGTACTTAGAGAACTTGTCAACCACTACCAGGATACTATTAAACTACTGAGAAACAGGAAGTCCTTCAACAAAATCAAGAGTAACCATCTACCATGCATACTCTGGAACTGGCAAGGGCTGTAGTAATCCTAGGTACTTAACTCTTTCTGGTTTTGCTTGTTGACAAATGTTACAGTGAGCAACAAACCTGTTTTTTCTGTAAGACTTGAGACTAGGCCATGCAAGCAGTTGAGCAATTCTTTTATAGGTCACGGGGAAAACCATAATGACCTCCTAAAGGACTTGAATGCAAGGATTTCATTACCTTGAATTGGGACAGCAGGATTGTTGCCAACCTAAATCTTGCCCTCAATTTAATCACCCTATGATCCGAGAGAAAAATGTCCTTCATTACCGTAAATGACTAACCGTCGTAGGAGTTTGACAATAGCAGGGTCGAGGGATAAGCATCAACAATATCTTGCAGCCATAATGGTTTCCTGGACCGACATTGCCATCACTTGTTGGTTAGCTCGTTGGGGAACTCTTGAAAGTGCATCGGCAACTCTATTTTCAATGCTCTTTTTTATAACAAATCTTATATTTTAAACCCATCAATTTTGTGAGAGCCTTATGTTGCTAGGGAGTGGATAACCTTTAATCATCAAGATGGACAAGGCTTTTCTGGTTAGTTTTCAGAGTAAACTCGTAATGCCGCAAATAAGATCTCCAATGTTCAACAGACCAACAATATTGCCAGACATTCTTTCTCATAGGTGGATAATGCTTGATTCTTGGTTCCTAGAGCTCTACTCACAAATGCTATAGGATGACCATTTTGCTGTAAGACAGCTCCTATGGCTCTGTCAGATGCATCTGTCTCAATGACAAAAGGTTGGTTGAGGTCAGGTAAAGCTAGCACTGGGGCTATTGTCAAAGTAGCTTTGAGAGACTGAAAGGATGCTTCTTGATTTGCAGTCCATACAAATAGAGTGCCTTTCTTGAGAAATCAGTCATAGGTCTTGAGATTATGCCAAAATTTCTGACAAACTTCCAATAGTATCCAGCTAGGCCTAGGAAGCTTCTGACCTCTTTAACATTGACTCGTGTAGGCCAATTTTTGATAATTTGAACCTTTCCTGGATCAGTAGCCACTCCCCGCAAAGCATTACTAATAATGTGACCCAGGTAAGAAAGTTGTTGCTTGGCAAAATCACATTTGCTCAACTTGACCTTGAAACTATGTTTTTGCAAGAGCTCAAAGATTTGTTGAATCTTCGCCTCCGTCCCTTTGAGTTTGTCACCCTAGATTCCATGCTATTTTATTCGATGATTCGTCTTATTCAAATTTTTTGCACAAATATAATTTATTTTGTTATGACTTATTTTATCAATAAAGATACTTAAATATTGAATAATTTATTTTATTATTTACATAAATATTTTGAATAAGACGAATGGTCAAACATGATGTTTAAAAGACCAAAACGACAAACTCCATGGGGACGGGGAGGGAGTACGAGCTAGATGGTCCTCCTGGTTTTACTATATATTAGGATGTCATCAATAAATACCACAACAAATTTCCTCAAAGCGGTGTGAGTAATAGTATTCATGACATGTTGAAAGGTACCAGGTCCCCAAAGTGACACCATAAGGCATGACCTTGTACTCAAAGTGACCATGATGAGTTTGAAAAGCTGTTTTGGGCACATCAAGTAGAATTGACAAGGATCCGATGAAACCCGGATGACATATCCAATGTTGTAAACCATTGTGCTCCCACCAGTTCATCTAATGACTCATCAATGTGGGGAGAGGGAACTTGTTCTTAATTGTCATAGCATTAAGCTTTCTATAATCCACACACAACCTCCAATCTCTAGTTTTTCTTTTTCACTAGTAGAACGGGGAGAAGCATAGGGACTGTTACTCTCCACGAATACATCCATTAGCCAAAGCAACTATTTCACTTGGCTTTCAATCTCATCTTTCCGATTTGAGTTATATCTATAAGGTCTCACTCTGAAAGGATGAGCTCCTTCAATAAGAGGTATTGTATGATCGGTGATCTTTTTGGTGGCAATCCAAGTGGGAGGCAAAAATAATTTGAGTCTTGGTCAACCACGTCTTGATATCGGGATGCATATCATTGTCATCCGAATTTATAGCTTGTACCTCTACAATGCACCACAGTTTATCTTGTTGCTCTAGGGCAGCCAATTCCTTTCTGGTAACATGTTCACAATGAACAATTTTAGGAGAAATACCTTGCAAAATTATTCTAGTCCCTTGGTATTGAAAGGACATCCACTTCTCTTTCCATTCCACCTCCATAGGACTGTACTGTCTCAACCAATCCATACCCAAAATAATGTCATAACACTGCAATGACAACACTTTCAGATTAAGTTTGAAGGCATGACCACTGATCCAGACAGGACAAGCCTCTATCTGATGGGTACAAGAAAGTGTCTGACCATTAGCAACTCTAACTTCCAAAGGAGCAGGTAGAACTGCCCACTCTCTCCAACAAGCAGCTAGAGACTCACTGACAAAGCTATGGGTACTACCAGAATCAATTAAGATGACAGCTTCCCTGCCACCCAATTCAGCAATCATTCTAAGAGTGGAACAGGAATCAGTACCTTGTGCAGCATCAATAGATACCTCCATGAAATCATCAGTAGAATCTTCCTCTTCATTAACAGGAGAGATAATTTCAACATCATCTTCACCACAAACCATTTTCCATAGCTCTTCCACCATATGCAAAGGTACAGAAGTGGCACATTTATGATCTGGATTCCACTTAGACCCACACTTATAGCACAACCCTTTCGCTTTTCTGTAATTCATCAATGTTGCAGCCTTATCTTCAGTGTGAGTAGTCTTGAGAGGTTCAAAATTCTACTTAAGAAAACCAGAAGAAGACTCTCCTTTCTGGAATTGATGAAAACCAGTCTTGCCTCCCGATTTAAAGCCAGAGTAAGTATCAGGCTTCTTGAACTCTCTTTTATAGAACTCCTTGCTTGTTTCTTCCTGCAACAATGCAACATTCGCAGCAGTATCCAGATCTCTGGGATTTTGTACTAAAACAACAACTCTAATGTCATTTTTCAAGCCATCTATGAATCTATTTGTGATAGTTGCAGTACTGAACTTGGGATCATGGGCTAAGATATGATGAACTAAGCTATCAAACTTTTCAACATAATCTGAAACACTATCAGTTTGCCTAATCCTGAAGAACTGTCTGAGTAAAGCATTGTGCTGAGCTTTATCAAATTGTTCTATAACAGCATTACAAAGTTGGGACCAAGGAACACTCTCTATAGCATAATCTAAGGATTGTTTCCAAAAGGCTGCATTACCCACAAAACGAAGAGATGCTAACTTGGACTTAATCGAATCAGGGACTGCATAGACATCAAAGTAATTCTCACTGTTTTTGCTCCACAACTTAGGACTACTACCATCAAACTCAGGGAACTCAATTGGAGGAATAGCATGAGTGTACTGAAAAGGAATTGCTGAAGGAATCGTAGATCCACAAGCATACATGCCACTGGCAGAGAAGGGTAAGGCGGGAGTCACACCTGTGACCGGGGCAGGAACGATGGTGGTAACCACCCCGTTTCCGTTACCCCGGTGAGCGTGTAGATCGCTGGCGGCGTCAAGCCCGGACGGTTTTGCTTCAGTACGAGTTGAGGTCATGTCGATGTGCTCCACATCGAACACCTTGTATGCAGAGGAAGGAACTTGGTGCTGTTGCTGTGCGATGGAGTCGATCCGCGCGGAGAGGTTGCGGAACTCACGCTGGAGACCGTTGACATCGACTTGAACCTTCGGCTTCCACTCCGAGATCTCCTCGAGGATGGAGGTGTTCGCCTTCAAGGTGGACCGTAGCTCGTTGTGTTGGTCGTCGAGACGGGCTTGCATCGACTTGAGGAGCGCGGAGAGCTCGCCAACATGGCCTTCCATGGCCAACAACTTCTTCTGCTCCAGCGTTTGGTACTGAGGTCGGAGCAGGTAGTCCGGTTGAGTCGCCAAAACTTCAATGACGCGGCCACCGCCGCCGTCACAGCGCCGCCGCGACGAACAGCCGCCGAGAATCGCCCAATCCAATACCAGATGTGAGACTCTAGACAGATTTAGGACTCACTCTATATGATTACTGGTAGCAAACGAGTTTAGAACAACGAATTCATGTAGCTGGATACATCAGGCGAGCGATCTGCTCCCTTCCAATCCCGATACAACCGGCGGAGCTCACAGCTCTGTTCTAGATTCCAAAAAAACCCCTCTCCACGAAGCTCTCGTCTCGACTCATATGGACGACGACGGCTACGGCTTGTGCTAGTCTGGACCGGCAAATCGGGTGCTGGGCTTGGGCTTCCTCTTGGGCCTCTCTTCGACTGGTGGCCCATCTTCATTCGTGTGTTCAGCTCCCATCCCGTTTCCTTCCTGCTCACCATCAGCATCATTCAGTTCGTCAGGCTTCATGTCTTCGTCAGCGCCAAGAGCAGGGATCCTGACAAATAGACTTCGGGATCGCCAGGCTTGACAGCGACAAGCTGAAGCAGACCATCACCTATGTCCGAGGAACGCTAGGCTACCTTGCGCGTGAGTGGTTCAGTAGTGAGACGAAGGTGGACAGCAAGGTGGACGTGTTCAGCTTCGGCGTTGTTCTTCTCGAGATGATATGCTGCAGGAAGTACCCACCACACCACCGGCACTGGCAGACAATGGCGGCCAGGGTAGGCCACCCCGGCCTGCTCCATGCGCCGCCCACGGTGCCCAATATATGTTGAATCAGGGGACAGTGGCTCCCAGGAAAGTGAAGGTGAAATTGCTTATCTGATCTGTTACATCTTGGTTTGGTGTTTTCTATGCATAATAATAATAATTGGTTACATTTTCTTCTTGCTGTGAAGGTGAGGATGGTGCTGATGAGGATGGTGCCGATATTGCTGGTACCACAAATGTACAACCAGCCTCCTCCCCTCTTCGTCCAAGATCGAAAAGGCTGAAGAAAGTCCCTGTTAAGAACTTGTACTAGTGAAGAGGTGAGGTGTGTTTCTTCCACTTCTAACATGCAATTGACTAACTATGCTAGCTGAAATGTCTACTTGGCCTTTTTAGTGTATGAATTCTAACATATTGTTTGCTAAAATGTAGTGATTTGGCATCAATGTAGCGTGGGATATGGACTCATTTTGCCACGTGCAACTTGTATTTTGGATTGTGCACTGATATTATGTAATATTTTGCACTAATGTGGACTTTGTAATATCTAGGGTTGTACTATCCTAGTTTTATGTATGTTTGGAACCATGGACCTCTACTGATTCTAGTTGTGTTGTGGACTAGTGGCTGATGTTTTAGATGATCTTTTCTGTAATATATTTGGACTGTAATATTTGGGACTTGAATTATGTTGTGGACTAGTGCACCTATATTATTTGAAGCTGTGTGCTGAAGCTGCTATTCATGCTCAGTCACATTGAGTTGGTAGTTTTTTGCATGTACATTTTTTTTTTTATCTAAAATGATATAAAATAGATGTACATGATTTTTTGAACAAAATAAATATTTTTTTATAAATTTGGTCTGAAAGTTTTTTTTTTGTATCGCCGATAAATTTCTGGTATATCTGATATTCCTGTTTATCGGTGACCGTCGAGATTTTAAAAATACCGATACGAAAAACATAGATTGTGCGTGTTGTGCAGGGAGACAATGAGGCGCTGCTCGACCTGGAGAGGGTGGAGAGGTTTGCACGCATTGCCATCTGGTGCGTGCAAGGGGATCCATCGATGAGGCCAACAATGAGGAGCGTGGTGTGGATGATGGAGGGCACCATGGAAGTGGATCCTCTACCTGCGGATGACCCTCCGGCTCCAAGGGCTCATGATTTCCCTACAGCGGCGGCAAGTAGTACTGGGACTCATGATAACTCCAACTCCGGTAGTATACATGATTAGATTATGATTAAGTCAACATTATCTATATTTCCACAAAGATCACCCTGCTCAGCAAGAAACTTTGTTATATATATTTTGTATTGCATAATTGGCCATTGCAAATAATCTGTTTTATAATTAATTTCTTTTCTTGTGTCTGTGTACTTTTTTTTTTTTTTTTTAAAAAACTATTTCGCTGGGAGAGCTTCCCCACCTACTTTTTCAAAAAAAAAAAAAAGTCCAAGTTTTTAGGGAACGGGAAGAAACCCTTGTCCGGTTAATCCTGGAAAACCGGACTAAAACCATACAACGCACCACACAAAAACACAAAAGAAAAGAGAGAGAAAGATACAACGACACCGGCAAGCACGCCCGGACGGAGAGAGAGGGGTGTCGGCCGCCACCACACCATGCGGAGCCGCTCCCGGACTCGCCCGCGAATGTGGTAGGCGCGCAATCGCAAGCTCGCTTGGATGGAGAGAGGGGCGCCGGCCGCCGCCACACCATGCGGAGCCGCTCCCGGACTCGCCCGTGATGGTGGGAGGCGTGCACCGGCAGGAGTCGAAGACTTGATGGAGAGATGGGCGCCGGCCGCCGCCACACCACGCGGAGCCGCTACCGGACTCGCCCCGAGCAGGTGGGAGGCGCCGCACGGGAAGAGTCCACGCTGGACATGGGATGGGGGATACCCGGACTCGCCCGCGAGGTGGGAAGTGCGCACCGGCAAGCAACCGCGCCAACAAGACGGGAGGAGGAAACGAAGAGGGCGCCTCCAAGGAGGAAGCGGCGTCCGCAGACGTCGCCGCCCGGGCTTTCGCCCTATCCTCAAACAACCCGTCTTCCGCGACCTTCCGAGCCCGCGGGGGAGGCGGGCTGCAAGCCGCAGCGGTCCGAGAAGATCAAGCCACCGACGGCGAATAGAAACCTCGCCTCCGGTGAGGTAGATGGCGCAAGCAACGCCATCGCCGCCGGCCCAAAGCGGAAGCCGGGTAGGGTTTTCCCAGAATCTAATCCGCCACAGAAGCGGGAGGGAGTTGGTGCTGCACACAGGTTCGCCGGGGCCGTGGAGCTCCCCAACGGCGGGGGCGGACGACGCCGCGCGCAGGGGCCCGGGGAGGAGCCCGGCGCTGGCTCGCCCAAAGCAGCTCCACACGCCGGCGGATTTCCCGGGAGAAGCGCGGGGTGTCGATGCGACCTCGCTCGCGCCGCAATCCGATAGGCGGGCCCGCCGGCCACCGTTCTGCCCGAGATGGCGACCCGGCCGTCGTGGATGCCGCCCGACATCGAGGTGGAGGGGCGCGCGCACAGCCTCGAGCCCCATCGGTCCGCCTTGGCGACCACCGGTCGTGAAGCCCGTGCAGCCGCCCACGAGCCAAATCGGGCTGGGGGTACCGGATCGGGGGCGGGGAGGACGTGGAGCTGGGGCCAAGGACATGGAACGGAGGCCAGTCCGCCGGGGAAGAGGGAGGGCTCGAGGGGACGGGCGCGAGCACGCCACCGGGGATCCCACCGGCGAGTGCGAGCACTACCCATCCACGCCGAGATTCGGGCCATAGGGGACTGGATCCGTGCTCGGGGCCCTGGATCCGTCACCCATGGCACCTGGGTTCGCCGGCGGCCGAGTACGAAGAGAAGGGGTGGAGAACGGGGAAGGGACCGGGAGACGGAGACGGTGGTGCCCCAAGGCGGGGGGCCTCGCCCGCTGCCGTCCGGGGAGGGCCGCCGGGCCTCCCGGGCGACCCCCCTCGGGCAGCGGGAGGGTGGGCGGAGGTAGGGGGGGGGGGCGGCGGTGGTGGCGGTTCCGCCCGAGTCGCCCCTGTGTCTATGTACTTTGATTTGTAACAAGTAGACAATCAGCTCATACTTATAAGTCATTATCATTTTTTCTTACATTAGCATTGGAAAGTTGAGACATGTTACGATCTGCTCTTTGGTATGGAGATTTGTAACGATGTGCGATCTTTGCTTCGATCTGGCCACCGGTCGCTCTTTGATACGGAGATCTCAAGCAAACCATATACTCCCTCCGTTATATAGCACAGGTATTAGTGTACTAACCCTTCATTCCAAATTATAAGTTGTTTTGACTTTTTTGGATCATTCTTTTTCTTACGTATCTAGACATATTATTATATTTAGTTACGTATCAAAATGGATGTACCGAAAAAGCCAAAGCGACTTATAATTTAAAACGGAGTGAGTATAAAATTTTGGAGTTTTCTTTCAGCCACCACCGAAATACTAAATTTCGTGCGCTGAAATTTTGAGCCCTGGTCGCAAGCCCGTAGATTCTACACCATCTGGAAGAACGAAACTGTCACAACAGAAAACAAAGCAGGTAGGATACTGTTGTGAAACCATGTATGTGTGGGTGAATCTCAAAGCAAGGAGGAAAATATCCAGCACTCTATGGAATAAGAGAAGAGTCTAGAGTATGGTGGACTCTAGTGGGACTCTAGTGGACATGAGAAGACTCTAGAATGTAGTGGACATATCTAGGGAGGAAATATCTAGAGGAGATATTTGGGGAGTGCCACTCATGGCCTCTCCCTATAAATAGGGGCTACCCCCATTCAAAATGGCATCCATGTAAGTGACTCAATAATAGAGAGTCTCCATTCCTCTCAACATTCTATCCGTGCTTTCTTGTGTGCTTGGTGGTTCACGGTTCTACGGCGGATTCTTAACACGTTATCGGCCACGAGTTCTCTGAAATTTGAAAGGTATGAACGATTCTGAGAATCGCTTCAAGTAATGGATACACGAGAGCACATACTTTCTTGCTCTCTTTTGTTGGGTCATTCTCTCTTTTTGGATTGTTCTCTCTTATTGGATCGTTGGCGCATCGGCAACGCCCAGCGACATGAAGGCGGCCCTGCCGCCGTCGCTGTCCACCGCCGGAGACGACCCATGGCGATGCTAGGATGGCTCTGCCTCCGCTCGCCCGGCGATGCTAGGATGGCTCTGCCTCCGCTCGGCCGGCGATGCTAGGATGGCTCTGCCTCCGCTCGCCAAGAACACAGGTGGCGCTAGGATGGCTCTGCCTCCGCCCACCCTGGTGATGCTAGGATGGCTCTGCCTCCGCTCACCAAAATGAATGTAGGTGGCGCTAGGATGGCCCTGCCTCCGCCCACCCTGGTGATGCTAGGATGGCTCTGCCTCCGCTCACCAAAATGAATGTAGGTGGCGCTAGAATGGCCCTGCCTCCGCCCACCCAGGTGATGCTAGGATGGCTCTACCTCCGCTCACCCGGCGATGTAAGGATGGCTCTGCCTCCGCTCGCCAAGACGAATGAAGATGGTGCTAGGATGGCTCTGCCTCCGTCCATCAAGAACCATCGCTGCTGTCCCGAAGACTAGCAGATTGGCCATCACCGTCCCCAAGAGGAACGGCACCCTGCCCCGAAGGCGAGTGGATCTCGCGCTATTCAACGCGCGAACATTGGCCCTGTAGGCCGCAGCTTCGGCTCGCAAATAGGAACGCGCGGACGCCTAGGTCGCGCGCGAACACAGGGCACAGCAGCCTCGGCACAGGCACGCGGTGGCCTTTTCCTCCAGCAAACGGGCGCGCGCCCCGCAGGCCGCTGCCGCTTTCTCCTCTGAGCATTCATCTCTCATGCGTGTTTCCTGAAGAAACGAGAGTGAAGAGAAGATAAGAACGGAGGACGTGACACGGCAAGGCCCACTAGCATTTAATCAGACCACGTGCCATATTTACTCAGTTCTTGTGCAGGAGCTGGCCCTGGTAGAGATTGACCGTGCATGCTAGAGTTTTCCATAAGTAGCGAAGCCACACATGCATGTGCACGGCACCTCTCCTATTTGCATGTGTGCCGAGCTAAGAATTGGTGGCCTGAAGTCCACCATATTTACTCTACTTTATCATTCCCATTATCATTATTTACTTACTTATTTGTCGCAGTTATTGCATTCCTGTGTCTTTACTTTATTACAATCCATGAAAAAAATAGCGCGCTATAGCGGCGAAATAGCGCGCTAATAGCGGCCAGAAGCACCTATCGCGATGCCAAATAGCACGCTATAGCGCCAAATAGCACTCCAATAGCGCCGCTATTGCGTTTTGGCCAACCTCCCGCTAAATTCTATAGGCCGCGATTTTTTTTCATGGATTACAATTTATATTATATATTTAAATTGCAAGTTGCTTCGTAATCCTGAAGATTACGCTCGGGAAAACTGTATAGTCCTGAAGACTATGCATAAGTCGTAATCCTGAAGATTACGCACCGGCATCAATGCCACATGAATACTTGGTCCGCACACTAGCGACTAGAAGTCGCGGTATTAATATGGTCTTAAATCCAAACAAAATGATAGTGGCTAGAAGTCCACTATATCATGCGGCCTGAAGTCCGCACAACATTCGTGGCCCGAAGACCATTATAATATGCGGACCAAAGGTTATGAGACGAGTGTGGCCCGAAGTCCACCTTATTTCTTTATGTTATTATTATGATGACTATTTATTTCCATATTGCACTTTTAATTACTGCATATTACATTAATATTTTGTGCTATTAATACCCTTTGGTATTAGATAATAGAGTAATCCTGAAGATTACTCCTGATCGTAATCCTGAAGATTACGATTGAAAGCATTTTTGCTTTGATCCATGAGCGCTAAACTACATAATGAGGTGGCCTGAAGCCCACCGAACAAACGAGGCCTGAAGCCTTGTATGCTCATGAAACTTTGATCGAAGTAAGGATCATGGATCAAGTATATAAGGCCAGAAGCCGTTAGCGCTTAACGGTGACCTGAAGCTCACCTCATCATGCCATTTTGCGGCTTCAAGCCTGCAAAACTTGCTAAGGCCTGAAGACCTTACAAGGCATGATTATTGCAACTTTATATTACTATGCATTACTTTACTGTGCGTTGCAATTTACTTTCTTGCATTTACTTAAGTTTGTTAGATTTATATTATATGCAAGATTATATTTGTTATGAACCGCATATAATCTCGAAGATTATATGTATGAGACATTTGGGGAAAAGCAGTCCTGAAGGCGCATACGAATGTAATCACGAAGATTACATATAGTCGTAATCCTCGAAGATTATGCACAACCGACATTCACCGGTCTGCGCGCATTGATTACGGGTATGTCGGACATTGCGAAGAAGGAATTCGCTGAGCTAGCTGTGGATGGCAGCAACTATCTTACTTGGGCTATTGATGTCGAGATAAAACTCGATAGCATAGGCCTCGATCATACCATTGCTCAGCCTGTAGCTGACAAGGATGAACGGACACAATCTGATAAAGCAGAGGCGTTGCGGTTTTTGCAACACCATTTACACCCAGACCTGAAGTCTGAGTATATGAAGGAGGACGATCCACTAGTTATATGGCAGTCCCTGAAGGACCGCTTTAGCCAACAAAAGTTGATTGTGCTCTCTAAAGCACAGCAGGACTGGATCGCCTTACGCTTCAAAGACTATACGTCTGTAGCGGCGTATGACTCTGCTTTGCAAGGGATTGTGTCGAGACTGCGTCTGTGTGACCAGAAGATCACCGATGCGGATATGATCGAGAAAACTCTTTCTACCTTCCCACCCGGCAACATAGTACTACATCAGCAATGCATTAAGTACTCAAAGTACTATGAGCTGATAAGGGTACTATTGATTGCAGAACAATAGAATAAACTGAGCAATCATTCTGCCCGGCCTATTGGATTCACCATTGTGCCCGAAGCACATGCTAGTGTTGCTAAGGATTCTCGCAACCGCAAAGGCCGTGGAAAGGGAAAATGGGAGGGAAAAAGAGTTGTCATATTTAAAGGAAAGGAAAAGCCCAAGGGTAAAAGTGAATCCGAGAAGGTCATAGGTGAAACATCTAAACAGCAGGATCGCTGTTCTAGATGTGGTGGCACGGAACATTGGTCCCTGAAGGACCCCATCCTAAAGATGGAAACCACCATGCGGCGCGCGCTCAATATCGCACTGGTGGGTCGGAACGCCCCAGCTCAATCGTTATGGGAAATCACGATGAGTGGGATGATAAGGTTGCCATTAATTACATGGAGACGGGAGAATCATATAATAAGAAAGACCACTATTGTCGACATATATTGCCTCATAATTGCTGATTCAATGGGTCCGGATCCTACACCAAAGTCCATGGCAGAGTGCCAGAAGCACTCAGATTGGGACAAAATGGTAGCAGCAATTGAGGCAGAGTAGCGCTCGCTTAAAGAGAGGTTATTGGGCCTGCAGTTCCAACACCTCTAGAAGACATCCCTGAAGGATGTAGGCGGGTCTTATTCCTGGAAAGGAATAAATATGGCACAAAGCGAGGCTAGTGGCACAAGGGTTCATGCAGAGACCCAACATCGATTATGATGATGATTACTCTCCCATCATGAATGGCACAGAGTTCCGATATTTTACATTTATGGCAGCTAGTAACATGAATTCAAAAAGCAGTTGGCAAATATGGTGACCGCATACTCATATGGGTCACTTGATTCGGAAATCCATATGGAGCCCTTGAAGGACCCAAGATCCCTGGACCGAATCAAAAACACAAATGTCCGCCAGCAGCGGTTGCGGTATGGGTTGAAATAATCTGGAAGGATGTGGTTCAACCATTTGAGTAAATCCCTCCTGAAGAGGGATTACACATGATGAAGGATTTGGATAAACCAAATCCTGCTTGAGCCAGCAGCTCAAGGACCTCCCTGAAGGAGGGTTCATAAACCAGTCTATGAAGGGGGAACTTAAAAATTTTGGGCATGTACCTCCCTCTAAAATCCCCCATGGTGGGTCAATCCCCAGAAGTGGATCAGTCCCATTCAGACCAAGAGTTACAATTGGGACCTAAAGTTCCCTACTTAAGCACCATTGAGCACCAGTGTACCTAGCGAACTACACAAGGGCTAATATTACGTTCGCAACAAATTAATGGGGAAGGTACAACTAGAAGATATTAAGTTGGTGCTATGATCTTGGTCTGTGGTTCCCGAAGAACCAAATCCCAACCATGGTAGGGTATGTGGATATTGGCTAAATATCTGACCCGCATAAAAGCCAAATCCTAGACTGGTTACGTATCTCTCTGTGGTAGTGCAACCATTTTATAGCAGTCTATGAAACAGACCTTGGTTGCCACATCATCCAACCACTAAGAGGCAATTGCCCTATATAAAGCCACACGAGAATGTGTGTGGCTGCGACGTATGATTAACCACATCCAGAAGTCATGTGGTCTAAACGTCGCTAACACCCCCACCATTATCTATAAAGATAATGCAGCATGTGTTGCACAGATGCACACGGGCTATGTGAAGAGCAATCTCACAAAACATATTGCTCCAAATTTCCTTTATCCCCACGAGCTCCAGAAGAGCGGGGAAATAAAGATCTTGCAAGCAAGATCAAGTGACAATCTTGCAGACTTGTTCACCAAGTCCCTACCCGCCTCTAGTTTCTATAAGTGTGTCCATGAAATTGACATGAGGCGACTAAGAGAGTTGCAGGCTTCAGGGGGAGACATACCCCCAAGAACATAGCCCATGGTCGTGATCCTGAAGATCACGAGTCGGTCCCGAAGACTGACTGAAGCATTAACTGTTGTACTCTTTTTCCCTTGATGAGTTTTTCCCACTGGGTTTTCTCATGCAAGGTTTTTAATGAGACAACAGGTGCAAACATGGCTGGCGCGTGTGAATGTACTCTTTTCTCCTACCCTTTTTTCCCACTGGGTTTTTGGGGGAGTTTTTAACGAGGCATGTACACATGCGCGATTCACCCAAGGGGGGGTGTTGTGAAACCATGTGTGTGTGGGTGAATCTCAAAGCAAGGAGGAAAATATCCAGCACTCTATGGAATGAGAGAAGAGTCTAGAGTATGGTGGACTCTAGTGGGACTCTAGTGGACATGAGAAGACTCTAGAGTGTAGTGGACATATCTAGGGAGGAAATATCTAGAGGAGATATTTGGGGAGTGCCACCCATGGCCTCTCCCTATAAATAGGGGCTACCCCCATTGTAAATGGCATCCATGTAAGTGACTCAATAATAGAGAGCCTCCATTCCTCTCAACATTCTCTCTGTGCCTTCTTGTGTGCTTGGCGGTTCATGGTTCTACGGCGGATTCTTAATAGATACAACATCGAGCACAACAATAGTTAGCAAAATTTAGGTGCCTTCATGCCTATGAGTGCCTTTATGGCTAGTGCGCTTCGTCGCGCGTCCTACTCCCTTTGTGTTATTGGCCTTGCTGTCGCCATCGCCGGTTGTGCCGTCGCGGTGGTATTGTCATTGTCCATTGCAAATAATCTGTTTTATAATTAATTTCTTTTCTTTTATGTCTGTGTACTTTGATTTGTAGCAAGTAGACAATCAAGCTCGTACTTATATAAGTCATTATCATTTTATCTTACATTAGCATTGGAAAGTTGAGATATGTTACGATCTGCTCTTTAGTATGGAGATTTGTAACGATCTGCAGCTTCGATCTGGCCACCCCGATCTACTCTTTGATATGGAGATCTCAAGCAAATCATATACTTCCTCGGTTCCAAATTACAAGTCTTTTTATTTTTATTCATCCATTTTATTATGTGTCTTAACATATTATTATTATATTTATATTCATACAAAATTGATGTACCAAAAAAGCGACTCATAATTTAAAAATGAGAGAGTACAAAATATGTTTTTTTTTCCTTTGAATGGAAGCATTTGCTAGGTACTCTGTGTTTATTTTTGTTAGTTCATTAACTGAACTGAACGAACTTGGTTTGATAATGAACGAACTTGGTTTGATAATATTTTACGACATTTTGATTGGGCCTGTGAAAACTTTCACGACATTTTTTATTTTTTGTTGGAGCAGATGTAGTCCTCCTCGTTGCGCTGCTCGGTTCTGGCCCTCGCACACGACGCGGCGCCGCTTGTACGACGGCCGCCGCCGCGGCCTCCACCACGGGCTTCCTTGGCAGCTAGTGCATAATTGGGCCAGCAAGAATCATGAAAGGCCCATTCGATTCCTACGTGGACAAGTGCGCCGCTGTAGTGGGTTGAAACCTCTGGACATTCTTTTTTTTTTTTTTTTTTAGAAAGGACGGTAAAAGCTTTGCCGTGATTTCTATTAGACGATAAAAAAGTGAAAGGCAAGTGCCAGCTCAGTTTTTTGACTGGAAACCGGGCCAGAAAAACCATACAATTGTGGAGGGTACCCTACTCCACCCGCACAGCTAGGTACCAAAACAACTCAACTTGCTACACAACTAGCGCCTACTCAACTTAGGGGAGTGTTTCACTCCACCTACCACTTGAAACAACTCACACCACCACTAGCCAACCACTAAGACAACTCAACCACAAAAGGTGGATGGAAGAGAAAATAGACATGAAGCACCACTCGGTTGGATTGGGTCATCAACACGAGCCTCCATCAACACCGCTCGACCGGATTGGGACGTCGACCCGAGCCACCTCACAGGAGCCACCAACGAAAAAACAAACACAAACACAACTAAAAGGTACACCACCACTACCTGGGAAAGTAGCCGAAAGCAAGCCGATGAGAACTGCGCCATCGTCACCAACGTTGTGCCACGCCAAAAGCCGCGGCCCGCTGCAATCTCGAACAGCTGCCTGGACTCCTCCTCCAAGGGACCATCCTCCTCAAGCCGCACACTCGATCGTCGATCTCCCAGCTCCAGTGTTGCGTCCGCAGAACTCCCATCGCGGCACCAACGGACACCACTGATCCCAGCCACTCTGCGTGGGGGCCTCGCCTCGCCCAACGCCTCACTCCACTGTTAGGGACTCAGACATAAGAGTCCGCTCAGAGAGCAACGCCTTCGCCCCGCCATCACCGAGATCACCACAGCACCTTGCGCGCCAACTCAAGACCTCCAGCACCCCGGGGCCCTCTGCACCTTCCTGCCAACACGGACCACGCACCGCCATGGCCTCCACGCATAGGCAACACCTCCAACAGACCAACACCACTGCCATGAACCGAGACTGATCTCCAGATGCGGCGCCTCCAAGGAGGGCACGACACCAATGGCGCCGTCGTCGCACGTCCATAGAGGACTGGGTTTTCACCCTGAGAACCATGTTGCAAAGACATGGTAACCCTCAATGGTGCCCTCAACAGGGAACACGACGCCCCAAGGGCGCCGCCACCATTGCCACCACAGTGGGGGCTTTCGCCCGGGACAACACCATGCTTGCTGCACTCTCATGGCTATAGCAGCAGCCCACACACACCCCGCCTCCGCAACGCCACCACCGGTAGAAGCCCGGCACAGCATGAGGCACCACCATGGCACCAGCAGCAAGCACCAGTCAGCCCCCAGCCCCACCACCAAGGCGGCCCCGGAAAGAACGCCGCCCGAAGAGAAGGGCGCGTCAACCACCTTGCCGCACACCCGTCGCCGCGCATAGGGCGCCCCCGATCCCACCCTCACCGGGCCGCCACGCCGCCGAAGAACGCGACGCCACAGTAGGGGCTGCCGGATCGGACCGAGCAAGGGGCACCCGAGCCGTAGCAACCGCCGGTGACCACCGACCGCAGCCGCCTCCCCTGCGCACTCCACACGGTCGCCGTCGCGCGCCGCCATCGCCACGCCCGGCCATGGCCACCAGCGGAGATGCCCGTGCCCGGCCGCAACCGACGCCGCCGTTGCCTGCGTCGACCGCCGCCCATCCCACGCACCACCGCGCTACCGGCGCGGCCACGGATCCGCGGCCTCCCCGCCCCGACGTCGCGGAAGGCGTCCACTCCGGCGAGGGAGCTCGCCGGGAGTCGGCGGCCGCGTCCGACCCGAGCAGCCGGAGAGAGAGGGGAAGAGCCCGGCTGCCGCCTTCCCCGCGGGCCGCACGAGCCTCCGGCGACCCGCTCCTGGCGGGCGGCGCGGGGCGGGGAGGAGGCGGAGGTGAGGCCGGGCGGCGGCTAGGGTTTGAAAGGGCCGCCGCCCGCCCGCCACGCGGGGCGACGCGGGCGACGGGTGGAGTTTCTCACCTCTGGACGACATTCGAGAGACTTAGAAATACAAAAGGTCTGAGATTTGTTTGGTTTTATTTAGCTGATGAAACAAAGAAGTCTTGCAGAATCATTTCATTCAAGGAAAAAATTGGAACGGAGACATGGGCCGGTGGTTGGCTCGGTTTTGGAGTTAAAGGAAGAAAAAGCAAACTTTCATGAAAATTGAGGGAAAAAATTCTTTCTTGCGATTTTTAAAAGGAAAAGTCTTATTTTTCTCCCTCAACTATCATCAAAGTTTGAGATTGCTCCTCCAACCCCAAAACCAGATAAAATCACCCCCTCGAACTATCAATACCGTGCACTTTACCTCCCTACGCACATTTGAAGCCTGTTTCACTAACATAGCGTAGACGTGGTGGTGGTTTTGATGTATTGGCCACTGACAAGCAAGATGAGTTGGATATTTAATGACACGTGAAGGCGAAGATCGTGTGCATGGAGCTCAACGGGCCATGGCGACGCGCAGAGGTCGATGGCACAAGGGACCGCAGCGAGGGAACCCCATGAATCCATCCTCGGTCGAGTGTGTCGAGCTCGCTGCCGCTACAAGGAGGCAGAGATATCAGCAGAGAAAGCAGAGACGATCATCGGCATGGGGAGCGGACCGGGTCATCGGCACGGCGCAGCGGGGTCCCGACGGAGCGTGCTACGGCCATCGGAGGAGGCATGCAGCGGCTGCGGGCGGGGGAAGGTGGATCCGGTGGATCTGGCCGCGGCCGTCGGTGCGGCGCATCGGTCCAGCGCAGCAGGTCCCGCCCGCAGCCATCGGCGGAAACGAATGTTCATCGCCTGCATCGGGACGCGGCAGCGGTGCGAGGTGCGCCGTTACACAGGCAATGGATGGGAGATGACTATTCCACGTGGCGTAGTCGGGGTTCTCGACCGGCGGCTCCTTGTCATCGGCTTCCTTCGCTGGTGCCTATAGGACTTGCGCGCATCCCTCAATGCTGAAAGGATTTGCGCGCTCCAGGATTGGAAGTAGTTGCGATTGAGTTTCTCGCTCACTACGCCCAGGTTCGGCTGGGTTGTGGCACCGGGGTTTTTCCCCAGAACTCACCCGGATTATTTCTGGGCGCCTCTCTTCGCGTTGTACGTTCAACGAAATATTGCGACGAATTTCGTTGCCCCTCGAAGGACGCGTACTTCCATGTCTGTGTGTAGATGTAGGTCTGTTTGTACACATGTAGTGTGTGGGGTGTGGTGTGCGTGTGTAGGTGTGAGTATGTGTGTGAACAGATACTACAACTCTACCAGATGAGAGGCATCGCAAAAAGAGTTTCTCGCTCACTAGAAGGAATGTGACGAGAGATTGCACAGTAGATTGTGTGGAGGAACTGGGAGCGAACACCATGACGATCCGCTAACAAACAAGGATTGCACAAGATTGGTTACAAGATATCACAAGATATCGCCTTGACTTGCAAGTCAAGATCAATACGACACAAGATCGGTTACAAGATATCACAAGATATCGCCTTGACTTGCAAGTCAAGATCAACACGATCCTATCTAGCTACAGGATATCTATCCTATTATGATAACACATACCTTTTAACGAACATTCCAAATTGCGTCTACATGCATATATAATTAATTAATTAATTAAGGCCGGGGATCCACGGTTATGAATGAATACATATAGCTAGATACACGGAAACCGGCCGCCAACAGCACAGCAAGCTAGCTAGATACACGGAACCAGCCAACAGCACAACAAGCTAGCTAGATACAGTACACGGAAACCGGCCAACTACTCGCTTCTGAAGGAACTCTTTTTTATTATTATTATTACTCGTGGTCAAGATATTTGGAAGTGGACTTGGAGCGAAACGGACCGGGGTCCTGCTGCATCCGTACCGAGTATGTATTTGCTGGCCCTCGAACAGCAACGCAAATGGTGGACACTGCTGCAATCGTACTAGGTTTAAATTTCTGCAACTGCAATTGTAGCAGTGCCCCCACTGAAGGTTTAAAATTTATGACATGCATATCTATATATATCTTTTTAATCTATGCATTACGGACTAAGAAATCGAGCAAGTTTAGAAAAAAAAAATTGGGTCTTCATTTTAGACAAAGTCATTATTCGTTCGGCGGAGACCATCGTACTAGGTTTGACATAGCAATCTTTCCGATCGAACGAGCTGGCAGCCTGGCACTGGGTATAAAGCTCACATCACATGCATCCTCGCTTCAGCAAGGTCCAAACCTCACACCACATGCATCCTCGCACGCTTTATTGTTACTAGGCAGCTGCAGCAGCAAGGTCCAAGGTGATGTTCGAGGCCAGCTAAAGAGTAGAGACCCTGCAATGAAGAAGCCACAACAACTCTCCATTGTTCACCTCCTACACCTTGCTCTTTTACTCCTTGCTACCAGCATGCTTTTTAGTCAGCCGTACGTGGTTTCGTCAGCCACCATGTCGTCGGCCACGACGAGCAGCTTAGCCGCCGGCGAGAGCCTGACGCCACCCAACTACATCACCAGCCCCTCCGGCGACTTCGCCTTCGGATTCCGCGCCCTTGACAACAGCTCCAACTCCTTCCTCCCAGCGATATGGTTTCGCTTTGACGCTGGCCGGAGGGTGGTGTGGTTCGCCGCAGATGCGGGCTCAGGCTCCACTGTGGTAGCCGCAGACCAGTCATCCGTTCTGAGTCTCTCTACTACCGGCCAACTCTCCCTGGCCAATCCTGCAAACGACAATGTTTGGAACCCTTACACTGACGCCAGCCAAAACTATGGCTCCCTTCTCGTGCTACGAGACACCGGCAACCTCCAATTCCTCGGCGCGGCCGGCAAGACCGTCGTCTGGGAGAGCTTCGGACACCCCACGGACACTCTGCTCCCAGGGCAGGTCATGCCCCCTGGAACGTCCCTCCGATCTAGGGCCTCGGACACGGACTTCTCAGCCGGCCGCTTCAATTTCAGCGTGCAGAAGGATGGGAACATCGTCATGTACAGGACGGACCTGCCAGGTTCCGGTACCAAAACCACCGCCTACTGGAACACCCAGACCTGGGGTGTTGGCAACGCAACTCTCTTCTTCGACGCAAAGCTCCTTGGATACCTCTACTTCCAGCTCGCCAACAATGCCACCAACCGCAATAACCTGACAGCCCCTCATCAACCGACGGATAATATCTTCTTCTACCAGCATGCCACGCTCGATCCAGATGGAATTCTTCGTGTCTACATCCTCCCCAACACCACCCCACGGACACTCTGCTCCCAGGGCAGGTCATGCCCCCTGGAACGTCCCTCCGATCTAGGGCCTCGGACACGGACTTCTCAGCCGGCCGCTTCATTTTCATCGTGCAGAACGATGGGAACATCGTCATGTACAGGACGGACCTGCCAGGTTCCGGTACCAGAACCACCGCCTACTGGAGCACCCAGACCTGGGGTGTTGTCAACGCAACTCTCTTCTTCGACGCAAAGCTTGTTGGATACCTCTACTTCGAGCTCACCAACAATGTCACCACCAACCGCAATAACCTGACAACCCCTCATCAACTGACGGATAATATGTTCTTCTACCAGCATGCCACGCTCGATCCAGATGGAATTCTTCGTGTCTACATCCTCCCCAACACCACCGCCGGCGACGGCAACGGTAACACCACATGGTCTGTATTGAACCCGGTACCAAGTGATGGTTGCCAAATGACTACAGTTGGTGGACACGGCATGTGTGGACTAAACTCATACTGTGTATATGGTGCTGGCAATCGGCTCGACTGTGAGTGTCCAAGTGGCTATGCCTTCTTGGACACGCAGTTCAGGCACAAGGGCTGTGTAGCCATTGCTGTATTGGCCATGCTATTGCTGGCCACTGCTTGCACCTTCTTAGTGCATTGCAACATCACTCACAAGAAGGCAAGAAACAGGAGGCATTTGAGCGCCATGGTGTTCACCCGCAAGGAGCTCCGCCGAGCCACCAACGGGTTCAGCAAGCTTCTTGGCCAGGGGGGCTTTGGCAAGGTCTACCATGGCATCCTGAAGTCTGTACAACCACATGATGTTGCCGTGAAGGAGCTGAGAAGCGCAGATGAGTATGGAGAGATGGAGTTCGAGAATGAGGTCCGGTCCATTGGGAGAATCCACCACAAAAACCTGGTCCGGATGGTCGGCTACTGCAAGGAAGGGGTGCACCGGATGCTCGTCTTCGAGTTCATGCCAGGAGGCTCCCTCGGCGACGTCCTCTTCAAGCCTGATGAGAGACCGTCCTGGAGCTGGCGCGCCGAGGCCGCCATGGCCATCGCCAGGGGGTTGGAGTACCTGCACTACGGCTGCAGCTCCCAGATCGTCCACTGCGACATCAAGCCCGACAACATCCTGCTGGACGACAGGCGAATCCCCAAGATAACAGACTTTGGGATCGCCAGGCTCCTGGATGGCAACAAGCTGAAGAAGACCATCACCCATGTCCGAGGCACGCTCGGGTACATTGCGCCTGAGTGGTTCAGCAGTGAGAGGAAGGTGGACAGCAAGGTGGACGTGTTCAGCTTCGGCGTTGTTCTTCTCGAGATGATCTGCTGCAGGAAGTACCCACCACCACCGGCACCGGCAGACGACGGCCAGGATGATAGGCCGCGATGCAGCGACGACGATGACTCAGAGGACATAGGCATCCCTGTGACACTAAGAGCATGGGTGTCGGACCTGGTTAGGGAAGGCCATATTGGGCGTGCTGTGCAGGGCGACAAGGAGGCGCTGCTGGACCTGGAGAGGGTGGAGAGGTTTGCGCGCATTGCGATCTGGTGCGTGCAGGGGGATCCATCGATGAGGCCAACGATGAGGAGCGTGGTGTGGATGATGGAGGGCACCATGGAAGTGGATCCTCTACCTGCTGATGACCCTCCGGCTCAAAGGGTTCATGACTTCCCTGCTGCAGCGGCTAGTAATAATGAGACTCATGATAACTCCAACTCCAGTAGTATATATGGTTTTGATTGAGTCAACATTATGTGAAAAAGAATAATCTGAAATAAGCTGAAAATAAGACAAGGAGACATGACTCTGTTAGTCTGTTTCCCAAAGATCACCCTGCTCACCAAGCAACTTTGTTAGTATCTATTGCATAATTGGCCATTGGAAAGAATCTTTTTTATAATTAATTTATTTTCTTTTGTGTCTGTGTACTTTGATTTATAACAAGTAGACAATCAAATCGTACTTAGAAGTCATATCATTTTATCTTACATTAGTATTGGAAATTTGAGATATGTTACAATCTGTTCTTTAGTATGGAGATTTGTAATGATCTGCTGCTTCGATCTGGCTACCCTGTTCTGCTCTTTGCTACGGAGATCTCAAGCAAATCATGTTATGAAACGGTGTCTCTCAACAGACACCCCTTCGGCGATCTCATCAACAACATCATAAAGAGACCCCTATACACAAAGCAATCTCATCCATGAAGTACAAGATTAGTGAATAGGATTATATAGTTACTTTTACTTCCAAAGGGAACAATCATGTCTTTTCGTAACACCCCTTCACTTGTATAAATATGTTTTAGAGATCAATGAAAGAAATAGTTCTTCCAATCACTTGTTCATTTGCGTTCACTTCTAACACGTTATCACACACTTTGTTTTCCGTGTGTTTGGCCTGTTCGGTGTTCGTTGGACGACTAGTGAGGAAGAATTTTTGTCGGCGTCCCTGAATTCGCTATGAACAGAGAGCCCTTCTCGTCAATTGTTTGAGAAGAAAACGGAAAGCAGTTGCAATTGCCCATCTACTTATGCCTCTTTCTGCGTTCTCTTGAAAGGGAAGAAGACAAGACGATTCCAGCGTAGGTTTCCTGGCGTCGGCCTGCAACAACAATAACGAATTGCTCAATCTATTCTGGATATTTTCGAGACCACGCCGTTGCGCGTTTTTTTCATTAAGCAGAATAAAGTTCAAACAAAGGTACAAGAGGCGACGGTAAGCAAACACTTACCGGGGCAACACGAACAAACAAAAAGCAAGAAACATGAGGGGTGGGGGACCCTCCACCTAACAACCCCAAAAGCTGAGCCTAATACAACAGATAACTCAACACCTAGGTAGCCAACCATGATCGGAGCCGTAGACGATAACAGCGGCAAAGCATCCGCTCGAACTCCAGATGGCAAAGCATCCGTCCTACCAAGCCTTCAGACGACGAAGCATTCATCCGGGCAGCCTCGGCAGCAAAGCATCTGCCCGGCAACGGCGACCGGTGGCAAAGCATCCACCGGAAACCTGCGGCGGCAAGCAACCGTCGAAAGACAGAACCGATTCCTCCGAGTCACTGAGGGCCATCAGGACCACGGGCGAGGAAATCAAGAAGACCGAGATCTCCTCCGAGTCACTAGGGACAAAGTCCTCAGGACCTCGGACGAGGAGCATCTCTAAGTCACCCTCCGGGTGCTCCTCCGAGTCACTGTGGAGGACCACGGCCGAGGAGCACCAACACCAGTCTCAACACCAACGGCAAGCCTCCGCGCAAGGAAACAACAACTACAACTACGGCTACGACGACCACAAGCTGGACATACCAAGTGAAGAGTAGGATGAGGCGCAATCAGGCGCACCACGACGAACTCGGGCCAGCGGCAGATCGGGCCAACAGCAGATCCCCGCGAACCCTCGGTGCACCCGGTAGGCACGGGGCGGCGAATGGCAAGGCACGCAGTAGGCCACGAGAGATTCTTCAACAACGCCTTCATGAAGGGGGGTGACGCCGAGGACGCCATCGTTGCTGGCCTTAGCGAGCTAAGGCGAGGCCTTCGCCCAGAATCCGGCGGCGGTGACAGGATCAGGAGACTCGAAGATGACGCCTTCAAGAAGGGTGCGGTGCCAAACGGCGTCGCCGTCATCCGCCCGACGTCGTCGGGCTAAGCTTTCGCCCGGAGCTCCATAAATCGAAGTCACGCAATGGGGAGCGAGACGCCGCCATCCGCACCACCACGGTGTCGATGACGAACCGCCAGAGCAGCCGTCCACACCACCACGGCGCGAGACAGCGTAGACATCCGGCCACGCCACCCAAGTTGCTGCACGCCCGCCCGCCGGCCACCACGAGCAAACCGCTCAAGGCGACGGCCGTCGCAACTCCCTCGGGCAGAAGGGAAGGCACCGAAGCTCATGCGGGGGGACGCACGCCACGACCGGGCGCCCAGCCCGGCGCAGCCCCCTAAACAGCCCAGGGAACGCCATGGGCCCACCGGCCGGGGAGGCACCGGACGACTGGACTGGAGCAGCCACCGGCGCCGCCCACGGCCGGATCCAGCGAGGGAGGCGTCCGGCGGCGGGGAGGGAGCGGGGGCGGAGCGGCTCGAGGACGAGTAGATCCGGGCCCCGGGCGCCGGCAGCCCGACGACGCCGGCGGCGGCAGCTTGGCCAGCCACGGCAAGGACGCCGACGGACAAGGAGATGTCGCCGCCGAGGTGGTCCCTCCGCAGGTCGCCGGGGAGGGGAGTGGGGCGGCCCGTGGACGCCAGATCCGGGGTCCCATGGCCCGGATCCGGCCACCCAGCGCCAAAGCCCGAGCACGAGGAGCGAGAGTTCGCCGCCGGGGGAGAGGTGGAGGGGAGGGAGCGGGGGGTGGGAGAGTAGGGATGCGGGCGCCCTTTGAGGGCGGGCCGGGCGCCGCCGCCCGCGACGATGGGAAGGGTGGCGGCAGCGGCCGGAGGAGCACGGGAGGGGGTTCTCGAGGGGGCGGCGCGGTCGCCCAGAGTCGCCCGCTGGAGCGGGCGCTGGGGAGGGGATTTTTTTCTCGTATCTATTTTGGATATTACCACACTTGCATTTATTTGCATTCTGTATGCAACTCAGGCACTTAGATTTTTCATAAATGTGCATATTCAAAGAGGAGATCCATCTATCTTTAAAAAATCTCTCATCGAGATTTAAAATGAGGATTTAATATTGCCCAAACTATAAATGTTGTTTACTCATTCATTTATCATGGATCAAAATCCATGGCAATTATAACATAATGGACTCTAATAAAATAAAATGTCATTTTTCTTTCAAAAAGTGACAAAGTGTGACAAATCTCATATTTTTATTTAACAAAAATGTGATTGTATGTTCCACGTATACAGAAATGCCAAACCACCCATTTGGCTCAACTATACCTCTAACTCATTGGAAATAAGCGAGTTAATTGGATCAATTTGGAATTCACTTCAACAAGCAAACACTTGCAAAAGTATCCATACTTCTATTGGAAATTATTATCGTAATATCATACTACCACATATAGTATGATTGTCCATAACCAAATAATATCATTTACGGTACCTCATTGTTGACGGTCACCAACGACATATTTTTCCCGTCAACTTACTACCATAAAGGGAGTAAAACTATACCTTTTGTACTCATATACATTTATCACTAATAAAATTCCACTTGTAGTGTCTAGTATTTTATTTTGCAGATTTACAATAAAAGCAAGTGGAAAATCGACCAAAGTACGCCATCCGGGAAAGCGCATTATTGCAAAACACAAGCCCAGGAGCAAATCGACCCAAAACATCAAAATTGGGCCGAGCCAAGCCCGGCCCACAACTTTTCAAGGCGGAAGACGACACCCCACCGAGACCCGGGCCAGGCCGAGCCCAGGGGGGTGCGCGCGCACCACCTGGTGCGGCCGCACCCTCCCTGAGGCGGTTTCGGCCCAACCTCGGGGAGGCGGTTCATGCACTTACCAAATGGGTGTTACCGCCGTGGGATGGTCGGTTTGCTCAGATTAGGAAGGTTTACCAGGTCGGTTTTGGTGTAAATTAGCACTTAGGCCCCTCCTCCAAGTGTATAAGTAGTCCCCCTCTCCTCCTCTCTCAACACACACCACTTGGAGTCCAGCAAACCAACAATCTTCCTCTCTCTACCACCTCTACCTCTCTCTCTTCTTCTACTTCTTCTTTCTTCTTCTTCTTAGTTCTTGGTTAGCACTTGGAGTAGAAGAGCTACAAGGAGGGCTTGTCTCCTAGAAGAAAGTGCCTTGGTAATATATCTTCTCAATGGAGCATTCTTCTATTTGCAAGTCTTATATCTATGTTCTTGGCCTAACTTATGAACTAGAGTATAGTCTTGTTCATGTTCTTGTGTTGGTATATGAACTAGCATATAGTTTACATATCATAATCTTGACATGTTCATCTCAGTTCATCATCGATCATCATATGCCTAACTTGATTAGAGGTGGGATATCGGTTCGTTGTTCCTTCGGGTTTGCTCTTGTTCTAGTCCGTCCATTCGATGAGTGGGGATCCTGGGGGGACAAGAGTAGTGCTCTGATATGCGGGCATGGTGCCCGGGTATTACGACACCTGCGAATATGAGTGCATGCCACGGTTGAGGGGGTAGGCGGCTTGGTCGTGACAAGCCTTGACCGTCCCCCTTGAAATCCCCCCCCCATGTTCGTATGTGCTGTAGGAGTTCGTAAATGCCTCGGTAGGAAGAAGACTTCCAGATGGGGTCTCCCCGGTATCCTAGACCTAACCACGATTAAATCAGTTTGCATATGATCCTAACTATTCATTTGTATGGCCATGACTAGATACATTAGAATTACTCCATTAGGTTATTCATTTATTCTTTATCCATTTTCTTTATCCTTTTCTTTGGTGGATTCTTAAGTGTGTGTCACACTATCCATAAACCGTTATTGCTTACCCTCGTTATGAACAATTTGGTCTAAGCAAACACATGTTCCTCTATTCAGATGCCATGCTAGCTTATTAATCACATGCCTTCCTTTGGGAAAATATAAATAATGATACCCCGAATACTTCGGGTGAAATGCTACAATGATAGATCCGTGCGCTTTGCGGATGAAATATCTAAGATGGCAAGATCTATCCCGTTGACAATCCCTTTGGATCACCGACATGGTGGTTTTACTTGGGAATGTCGCGGCGCATTTTGGCGCTGTTATTGGGGATGGGTTTTATATTGTTTCCTTTGATTGCGCTAAGAAATGTCAACAAGCATTTCGGCGCCGTTACCGGGAAGGCATTGTGAAAAAAAAAAAAAATAAACTAGCCGGCTATGAATATGAACGTGCGCGTGGCTACCATTTGCTCATACAGGCTAATCTTTTATGTTTTCTTCATTTGTGGATGAAAACAGGGATAGTGTATGTCGGGTTTCCTACTGCAGGAAAACTTCATCTCCGATCCGCAGGCACTCCTAAGGAAGAACAGGTCTCGTGCCGCTTCTTCTTCGGCCGAAACCCGACGGTCGAGACCGACATCCCTACACCAACCGCATCTCAAGCCATGGCCCAGAAGTCGCTGCGCGATTTCTCTCATTGTCACCAACGTGCCCACCGGGCCGGTGGTGAATGTGGCGGACAAAAACTTTGAACTGCGCCGCGACCGGGCTCATCACCATGGTGCAGGCCGGCCCATTCTGTGGGATCTGCCTAGCGAGGACGCCAACGCTCATCTCCAACACTTCCTTGAGCCGTGCGACACAATCGTTATCAAGGACGTCGAACCCGACGTTATCAGGCTCCGCTTTGTTTCCCTTTTCCCTTGTGGGGAAGGCGAAACAAGTGGTTCTACAAGGACAAGGAAGTCGCCAAGACGTGGGCCAAGTGCTCCGCGGGCGTTCGGGCTAAATTCTTCCCCATGGGCAAAACCAATGCCCCGAGGGGAGGATCGCCAATTTCAGCCAGACATCAATGGAACCCATTCCGAGGCGTGGGAGAGGCCGCAAGAATACATTCTAGCAT
>JADLZK010007695.1:0-180574 GCA_015847255.1 Hyparrhenia diplandra
TGGTGCTCGAATCTTTCAGCCTTATAAACAGTAACGAGTATCATTCTAGATTAGCTGCATGGAGCGTAGAGCTTTACTTACTAGACTCTCCAAGCATGCAGAACCATGTACTTTCATGATTTCATCAACTTTTCACAACAACACAAGAGAAGTGGTACCGAGCAGTACTTTTATCGGCTTTACAGAGCAAGCACCGGTGCAAGTAGATGCACCGCCTCTCTTGCACCGCTGTCAATATGTTGGTTTTATAGAACAAGCACCGATGAATAGAATGACATGATTTTGAGTTGCTTTAAATCCGACACTCACTTGGAGTTGGAGGTAATTTTAAGTCAACATATTGATCGATTCACACATGACCATTGCTACATAAGGAGGAAGGGGAGAGGAAGAAGATCAAGGATTGTTTTAGGGAATGTTTGGTTTATCGCCATAGCTTTCATGCCATGATGTGGCGAGCCATGACGTGCTGTGGGTGTAGATGGGTGGGGTGGCGGATGCTTAAAGAAAGCTTTTACCAAAGTTGCCACAGCTTTGCCACAGAAAAACGACACAAAAACAATAGGAAAACAACACATGAGAAAAGTTGTGGCGCCTAAGGGATGGATGAAGAACAAACAGCTACCTCGGGTGGTGTGGCGACAAACAGTTAGGGCGTGGCAATTTGTGGCCACAAACCAAATGGCCTCTTAATCCATTGAAACGACCATCATGCATGTTTTGCTCACTTGAATGGAGATCTTGAATAGAAATTGAGCTTAGGGTTTGTTGTGACTTTTGCCCTCTAAAAGTGGTTGGGTCTTGTCCAAAGCCACAACCAAAAGCATTCTTTTGCTGGTACAAAATTCATAGCAGAGGGGCCCCCATGGCGGGCGACGAGCAAGGAAGAGGAGCTGCCATGGAAAATAGTTGAGACAGGAGAGGAACCGCCATGGCCAAAACCCAAAGTACTTTTTCTCATTTTTATTGATGTTCTAGTATCGAAAGTTGTGAAGTTGTTTGTCCGATTTTGGTTTCTGGAGAGAAAATAAGTTAAAAAATAAGCCTTTATCAAGTCTTATCTCGGATAAGAGTTGGGGATCCAAGTACTGTTTGGTTGTATACATCTTTTCAAAGATGCAGAGCCGGGGCCTTTGTTCCATTATCTAAAACTAAAAGAGATCAACATTCATATATTGATAGCAAGCTTGGTAGAAAATAAGTTAGCACATAAATGACAAGCGATACATTTTATCTACTCCTTCACACCTTGTGTTCAACAGATAGGAGATTTTAAATGTGTTTCTTAGCATGCAAAATCAAATACTTCCACCGTCCTAAAAAATAATAAAAATCTCCATAGTTTCAAATTTGATATGTATTATAGATTAATCACATAATGTAGTTTTACAATAAAAATATTTGAATATATAAACATTTTGATACTGTTTTTATATGAACCTTGATTAAGGTTATTTAATTTATTCGGAAATAATATTTCCATTATTGGGGGGAACAGAGTAGATTGATCACGTTCTTGCTGCCAATCCACTCGAGACCGTTGCTGAGCCATGACTAATCCACATTTAAACAAGTTACACAACTTTAGTTCAATCGCCATCTCTTCTATTGAATACGTAAGTTTGATTTTCAAAATTTTGGTCTATTTTATTGACCCAAAGATATTTTTACTCCAATCATGTGTATGAAAGAAATTAAGATAAGAAATTACGATTTTGCCTAGATTAGACCGTATAGAATGAAGATTTCTTATACCCCTTAAAGCCATCAACATCATCCTAGCTCTTGTCAACGATAAACGTTAGGGCTAATTGCGCAATTGCCCCCGTTTAGATTAGGCCACGCACGCGGACGCACACGACTCGCACCCTCGCCTCTTCATCCATCCATCCCTCATCTCACTAGATCCCCTCGCACGCCGTCGTCATCACCGGAATCATGTCTCGGCCGGCGCCCCACACTTCATTCAATCGGTGCCACGCACGCGAGTCCTTCCCTGTGCACACAGCCACCGGCATCGCGTCCTGGCCCATCGTTGTTCTCTGCGAGGGCACCTGCTGGTACTGGCGGTGGTGCTGCGCATCAGGATAGCGGACTCCTGATCGCATCACGGCTTCAGTGACCTCCAACGCTTGTTGCGCATCAGCAGCTTGCCGCTCACAGCTCCTCGTGGGCTCAATGGTGGTCCTCCTCGGCTTCTCTACGCAGCGATGCTCGACCACTGGACACCAAACAAGTGAAGCAACTCGCAATCAAGGTTTGAACCCTGCTCAAGTCCTCCCTGTCTCAGTTTCCTTTCCCGCTGCAATTGGTTCAGGGACGCTCTCATGGTGCTTGTACAGGGGTTTGCGATATAAACAATTTCCCAATAAATGCAGCTGGTGGGTTTGTTCCAGTGACAGTTCGTTGCGCATGATCTTATTCTTTTTTGTTTATGTCATCAGTACTTGTTGGGTTTGTTATGGATGCTTGCATGGTTAATACAGACATGAAACGACCTGGATGTTGGGTTTGTTCTGAAAGCAGGAGCTGGCGAGAAAAGCGGGGGGGGCCAAATAAATTTTTCATTGTTCGCACAAGCATACACTAGTTAGTCATGATTGTAGTTGTAGCAATTAATTATGCAACAAAAAACACAAAAGAAATAGCTTGGGTTCGGTGCGGGTCGATATTTTTCTACTCGCTTCGACCTGGGGTCCATGGCGATCTATGTGTGGCGCCGTTCTGAAATGTGAGCATCAAAATTTCGCAATGGTTCCCTCCTGGTCTGGTGTTGACATGCATGCGGAATTGCTAATTTTGGCTGTCTATAAACATGGATAATGTTAGAATAAGCTAGAACTCGATCTAAATATGGACAGTTCTTGTCCATTGCTTGAATTACTACATGGTCTTTCTTTTTTCTTGTTTCGTTGGGGGTGGCCATGGCCCCCGCCGGCCCCCCCTCAGTTCCGCCACTGGTTCTGAGGTTGCTACTTACAGCCATTGTCAGGCTCCAATGATAACAAATGCAATGACTTCAGACACTACGTGCATCTCATGCTAGGACTCCAATGATCACGGTTAAAATCCATTCTGAAGTAATATTGGGTTTATTTGAGTTTTATATCCTTCCTGACAAAACCAGAGGTTCAGTTTCAGTCCTCATTCATAAGTTGGTAAAGTATCTCCTTATTGGTTATTCAGTATTGGCAATCTCAGTCATGCTACATGGAAATTTTCATTTATGAGATTGCTTTGCTAACCTATATTCTCAAGACTGAAACTAAATTCACTTGTCATATATTTCATGACAATCTTTATATGCTAACACCTGAAACAGATATAGATTAATATATGAACAGATCAGTCAAACTAATCCCTACATGGGAACTAGCTTGGTGGATCAGAGGCAAAGGCAATCAAGAGGTAATCTCAGCATAAACTTAAAACTGTTTTCAATGAAACAGTTCATCGCAATGTATAGACTACGGCCATGCATACGCAAATCCTAGCGTGCATCCACTGACTGCATAACAAAATACCCCAGGTACTTTAAACCCGAACTGATACAAAATGTAGCTACTGGATAATCAGATCCCTGGTCCATGCTGCTGTCATTCTAGCGCAATCACTCTGGTAGCGACGTAGGTAGTTGCTTCCAGAACCACACCATGGCTCTCAGTTCTGTTCTTTGGACCCAACTTCACTCATCTCAGTCATCTGCTCCTCCTCTTCCTTATACTTTCGCCGTCCTGAACCATGCGCTCAATCTCCTCTTTGCTTAGCTGCCCCTTGTGGCTGGAAATGGTGATCTCGTTCTTCTGACCTGTCGTCTTGTCCTCCGCCGACACGTTCAGGACACCGTTCTCGTCGATGTCAAAGGTGACAGTGATCCGGGGTGCGGCCCTGGATGCCGGGGCGATCCTGGAGAGCTCGAACCTGCCGAGCAGGTAGTTGTCCCCTGGCAGTCGCCTGCTCACCCTCGTACACCCCTGATGAGCACGCTGTCCTGGTTGTCGATGCAGGTGGAGAAGAGCCGCTCCTTTCTGGCGGGGATAGTGGTGTTCCTCGGGATCAGAACCGTCATGGCGCCTCCTGTCGTCTCCACCCCGAGAGACAGAGGCGTGACATCGACCAGCATCAAATCTCTCATCTTGTTATGGCCAGCCTCGCCGCTGAGGATAGCAGCCTTCATGGCGGCTCCGTAAGCAACGGCCTCGTCGGGGTTGATGCTCCGGCAGAGCTCCTTCCCATCGAAGAAGTCCTGGAGCATGCTCTGCACCTTGGGGATGCGGGTGGAGCCACCCACGAGCACGACGTCGTCGACACTGCTCTTGTCCATCGCAGCGTCCCGGAGGCACTTCTCCACGGCCTCCATGCACTTGTTGAAGTGGTCTCTGTTGAGCTCCTCGAAATAGCAGCGTGTAATGGTTGCCTGGAAGTCAATGCCGTCATGGAAGGAATCAATTTCGATGCTGGTCTGGGCCGTGGAAGACAGCATCCTCTTCGCCTTCTCACAGGCCGTCCTCAGACGCCTGATCGCCTTTGAGTTGTTTCTGGACGTCCATCTTCTTGTATTTCTTGATGAACTCGCGCAGGAAGTATTTCACCATTTCATTGTCGAAATCTTCGCCACCAAGGTGAGTGTCACCAGCGATGGCCTTCACCTCGAACAGACCCATGTCAATGTCGAGGCCCGGATCAATGTTGAGGAGAGAAACGTCCAAGGTACCGCCGCCGAGATCAAAGACGAGCACCGTCCTCCTTCCATCACTGCTCGGCATCCTGTCAAGACCATATGCAATAGCGGCAGCTGTGGGCTCATTGATGATGCACATGGCATTCAGGCCAGCAATGGTGCCGGCGTCAATGGTGGCCTGGCGTTGAGAGTTGTTGAAGTAAACCGGGACGGTGATGACGGCCTGCTTGATCGTCGTGCAGAGGTAGACCTCTGCAGCCTTCTTCATCTTTGCCAGCACCATGGCAGAGATCTCCTCCGCAGCGAACTGTTTCTCCTCACCTTTGTAATGCACCACAATCATCGGCCGGTCCTCGAGACCAGGGATGACTTTGAAAGGCCATAACTTGAGATCTTCCTGTACGGTCTCATCGCTAAATCGGCGACCGATCAGCCGCTTCACATCTGTATACAAGAGAGTAACCATCAATCAAGTGTATAGAACTTTGCATCTAGAGACTAGAATTAGATAATCAGCTATTCAGTTCGTGCCTATGGCTATGCATGCAACAATTGAACGAGTCTTTGTTTATCCTCTATAAAATTGAAGTTTTCGGATGGCCAGTAATATCCAATAGCGGTGCTTAGTAGTAGGGAAACTAAAACAGTCACGTTAGAAGACAGAAAATTGTTCCACTAAAATCGGCGTGGGTCATTTAATTTGGGCGGGGGGATGGAAAATACAGAAATTAGTGAGCATGAACAAGGCAACGGTAGTACTCCCTCCATGTCCCTAAAGGATGTGACTCAAACCAGCCATCGTTCAGCCATCGTTCTTGGGTAGCCAACAAAGAGCAAAGCACGCCACTTCTGCGCTCGCAGTTGTTCCTAGTTCCTAACAGTACCAATCACGAACACCTCGGCGGCGTGCAGCGACGCATGGAAACAAACGCAAAAATAAAGTCCAGCGTTTCTCACCGTGGATGGTGTTGCACGGGTTCAGAGCGGCCTGGTTCACGGCCGCGTCGCCGACGAACCTCCCGGCGTCGGCGAACGCGACGCAGGACGGCGTGAGGAGGTTGCCCTGGTCGTTGGCGATGATCTCGCCGCGGCCGTGCCGCCACACGGCCACGCACGAGTAGGTCGTCCCCAGGTCGATGCCGATCGCTGGCCCGTCGCCCATCGACGCCGCCATATCCATGTTCTCAGATGCGAGGCTCTCAAGAAACAGATGCCGCCACTACCACCGCCGGAAGTCGGAGAGACCCCGAGGTGTGAGCGCGCGCCGGCGCGAGCGTAGTACTCTGCTGGTATCGTGGGAAGCGGCCTGGGACATATGTATAGCGCGCGACGATTGCGATCACGATGGCCATTAAAGTTTGCATCAGGATTCGTGAAAGCAAAGAAATGTTTCAAAAACGATTCAAGAGAAACGTTTCAACTTTGGTCAAAGCATTTGTTTCAAAAAAAAAAAAAACTTTGGTCCGGTACACTGTACACACCATGATCACGGCACCGAGACGCACGGCACAGTCGCACAGCAGTTCACGAGCGGTTCGGGGCCGGACCGCAACTGTGAACCTGGAAACTGGGCCAGCAATGCACAAACAGGAAACTGGGCCCTGGCGTCCAATCAGCATAGCGGTTAAGCAGCCCATGGGCCCATCGGCCGGTGCACGAGCGTCCTCCCACTGTGTCTGCGACTGCGCATCCTTCCTCCTTCCCCTTCCTTCCCAGCCGCCCTCTCCCTCGCCCGCGGTCGCCCAGACGGAGGTGGCTGCTGCGCTGGGGCGTCCAACTCCAACCCACGAAGACCTCCATCGACGGCGGCGGCGGCGAAATTAGGGCCGACTTCTAGAGGTTTCACTTCCCAGGTTGTTGTGGAGACAGCGCCGCCGCTTCCAATCGCCGGTGCTCTCTGCCACTCTGCCCTGCGGCGCGGAGCCCCCACCGCGGAAACCGGCTGGTGCGCGTGCGTGGAGCGGAGGCCATGGCGGTGGCGAAGGTCAAATCGGTCGCCCTCTCCGTCTCCCACAAGTGCCGGGTACTGCTCCCCAGCAATACCACCGACCGCGTCGCTCCTCCCTTGTTAGCTACTGTTGTTCTTACTCTTACTTCCCTCGCCCCACTGGTTTCGCAGAACATCTTGGCCGCCGGTTGGGAGGCCCACCTCAACACTGTCAAGGCCGACGCCAAGGGAAGGTGCGTACTACGCTCCGTGTCGTATCATTTCATCTGTGTATTTTAATTTGTGCGCATAAGGTCTGGTACAGTGAGAGCTGTTCGTCTTGATTGGTTTCTGTTGGGGTTGCTCTTGGGCAGCAAGGATGAGATTTACACATCGAGGGTGCACTACATGATCCAGAAGGGCATGCCCTACTTGATTGTCCCTGAGAACGACATGCACAACATTGTAAGACCCTCAGTCCCTGTTGTTCGTGTACTTGTGATGTTCGATCAATTGTAGTTGCTGTCTTAGTTAAATCACATTGTAATATGTTGTTTGTGTGGAATCTTGTGTTGGATAGAACATCATAATCGACGAGCGGGGGTCTCTTGCAGTATGCAGTCCGATCCGGGGCCGAAGTTGCGGGCTTATTGAAGTCAATGAAGAAGGTCCTTCTCTATGAATTTCAACTTGATGGCATCAAATTTTTGCTCGTTTGCTCTTCTTGTATCGCTTGTACAAGCACCTTAATCTTGTTGCTCAACACAGACGCCTCCTCGGGTTGCTATGACTGGTGATGTTCTGCGCCTGAAAGACTCAAAGGTAAACTTTGTTCTTCCGTAACCAGCATGCATAAACATGCTTCATTAAGGGTGCAAAGGGTATCTTAGGTGCACCTCCAAACCTCTTTTAGTTCAAGTATTTGTGCTACTTCTTCAATAATTTGGACAAGAAGTACAAATATTTGAACTAAAGAGGTTTGGAGGTGCACCTAATTGTCACCAATTTGCACCCCCCTATGCTTCATTGCTTACTATAGGTGGTAAGGTGATGCATTGATGCCCGCTAATATTTGTGTACTGTGCCTCAGGTTCCAATTGTTGTTGATAGCCTAAAGAAAGCTATTCTGAAGGAAAATGAAGCTGCTGGTGGTGCTAGTTATGGAGTGTCAGCAATACTGTCTTCGGCAGGTGCTACCTGCAGGTCACGGAGTGAGGGCATCCTTAGTCTACTCGGTGATGAGAGCTCTTACAGCATCTTAAAATTTGACATAGGGTCTGTAACACGGCTTGTTTACTTTCTGATGTTAGGTATGTTTTCTTATTACTTAATTCAGCACGGCTGAATTTTCATCAATGCTATTCTTGCAGTTCATGTGTCTACATAGACTCCAATGGGAGCAGCCATGATATAGAAATGGACAGCTTTGAACCACCAAAAGCAGATCTGCTAAGTAAGGTTTTATTCTTATAATACAAGCTCTTTCATCCCTGTTGCCCTGCACCTTCACCTGTATTCTTTTGATGGCAGCTATATGCGGACCAAATGTTAAGCTAGATATATAACTGCAGGATGCTACTAGTTGGTTGCTTTCAACAACTATATGTTTCCGCACTTGCACCACAATGTTAATTTTCTAAATATGTATTCTCCTTCCTAGTGCCATTCTCCGCGAAGCTTGTGGATGGAATCAACCGAAATGACTCAATGAGGAAGGCACTGATGATGTTCTGTTTTGAGTATTTTAATGTGAAAGCAAGAGTAAGTTATTCTCTTGTATCTGCACAAATTGCAATGTTGCATAGGATGCTCTTGTTGTTTCTGATATGTGACGCTCTTTTCTTGTCTTCTGAATTATGACCTTTCTATTTGTTCAGTACAATTAACTATCATATCTGTCTTTGCTTGAAGAACGCTGTAATGCTTTCCATTGACCACCATGGTTTTGATGTCCTCGCCAAAGTGCCTGAAAGAGCCATCCTTACTGATGTCCCTCGACAATACCACTGGAAGGAGTTCAGGTTCACATTCAAGGAACCAGCCAAGGATGTTGAGGACTTCTGCCGCATGCTGGTTGGGTTAGAGGAAGAGGTTGTGCAGATTGTGAAGAGGTATAGCGGTGTAGGGCGATAGCCCACTTGCCAGGTTCACATTCAAGGAACCAGCCAAGGATGCTGAGGACTTCTGCCGCAGGCTAGTTGGGTTAAAGGAAGAGGTTTTGCAAAGCGTGAAGAGCTATAGCGGTTTAGGGAACTTATGGTTTCGGGTTGCTATGTTCTTTTTTTTTTTTTTTTTTTTTTTTTTTGCCCGCGCTATATTAAAATGTTTTTTGGACAATATGTTTTTCGTTAATAGAGTAGATTATGTTTGAACATGAGCAGCAAGCTACCTATATCTGATTGAATGGTTTTCATATGATGTTTATTTTATTTATAAGTTGTTGATGAAACTTGAAAGTGAAAACCTGGATTGCAAACCCAAATTATATATTTAGTTATTTTTTACCGGCTGCATGATCGACTTTTGTGTGTATCTTGTCATTGGAGTGCGGTGTTCTATGTGAAGTCAGTATTTGCTAGCTACATATACCCTCTAGTGTTCCTGTAGCCAAGATTCAGCCTTTTTCTGATCTGAAATCTTGGTTATTCAGAGTATTGCGTAGGTTAATAAAGTTTTTAGCCATCTATAAAATAGATTTCGAAGATGTAATACTTCCATTACATGCAGGAATGAAGAGTATAGCACACTAATGAATATTTATATAGCCAGGGTAATGTATAATATATAAAACATGAACTAGGGGCCCTGTATATGGCCAAAAAAGAAATTGCATGAATATAGTACTAGAATCCAGTTTGTAATTATTTAAGAAAAACTATAAATGAAAATTTCTATCATTTAGTCGACTTCTTCGATCTTGGGGCCAGCACCGCTGCCACCAGCCGGCGGAGCATCCTGATCCATGCCACCGGCCATGTCAGGACCAGCGGCGCCCTGGTACATCTTGGCGATGATGGGGTTGCAGAGGCCCTCCAGCTCCTTCATCTTGTCCTCAAACTCCTCAACCTCGGCGAGCTGGTTGTTGTCGAGCCAACTGATGGCCGCCTCGATGGCGTCGTCAATCTTCTTCTTGTCGGCCTCCGGCAGCTTGGAGGCGATCTTGTCGTCCCTGATGGTATTGCGCATGTTGTAGGCGTAGTTCTCGAGCGAGTTCTTGGCGTCCACCTTCTTCTTGTGCTCCTCGTCCTCGGCCTTGTACTTCTCTGCCTCCTGCACCATCTTCTCGATCTCGTCCTTGCTCAGCCGGCCCTTGTCGTTGGTGATGGTGATCTTGTTCTTCTGGCCGGTGGTCTTGTCCTCCGCCGACACGTTGAGGATGCCGTTGGCGTCCATGTCGAAGCACACGGTGATCTGGGGACGCCCCTGGGCGCCGGAGGGATGCCGGAGAGCTCGAACTTGCCGAGCAGGTTGTTGTCTCTGGTCCTGGCCCTCTCACCCTCGTACACCTGGATGAGCACGCCGGGCTGGTTGTCGGAGTAGGTGGAGAAGACCTGCTCCTTCTTGGTGGGGATGGTGGTGTTCCTGGGGATGAGCACCGTCATGACGCCTCCGGCCGTCTCCAGGCCGAGCGAGAGCGGCGAGACGTCGAGCAGGAGCAGGTCCTGCACCTTCTCGTTGCCCCTCGCCGGTGAGGATGGCGGCCTGGACGGCGGCGCCGTAGGCGACAGCCTCGTCCGGGTTGATGCTCTTGCACAGCTCCTTGCCGTTGAAGAAGTCCTGGAGCAGCTGCTGCACGCGGGGGATGCGGGTGGAGCCGCCCACGAGCACGACGTCGTGCACGGTGCTCTTGTCCATCTTGGCGTCGCGGAGGCACTTCTCCACGGGCTCCATGCACTTGCGGAAGAGGTCCATGTTGAGCTCCTCGAAGCGGGCGCGGGTGATGGTGGTGTAGAAGTCGATGCCCTCGTAGAGCGAGTCGATCTCGATGGTGGTCTGGGCGGTGGACGAGAGCGTCCTCTTGGCCCTCTCGCAGGCGGTCCTGAGCCGCCGGAGCGCCCTGGGGTTGCCGGTGATGTCCTTCTTGTTCTTCCTCTTGAACTCCTGCACGAAGTGGTTGACGAGGCGGTTGTCGAAGTCCTCGCCTCCCAGGTGGGTGTCGCCTGCGGTGGCCTTGACCTCGAAGATGCCCTCCTCGATGGTGAGGAGCGAGACGTCGAAGGTGCCGCCGCCGAGGTCGAAGATGAGGACGTTCTTCTCGCCGTCGCTGCTCGACTTCTTGTCGAGCCCGTAGGCGATGGCCGCGGCCGTGGGCTCGTTGATGATGCGCATGACGTTGAGGCCCGAGATGACGCCGGCGTCCTTGGTGGCCTGGCGCTGCGAGTCGTTGAAGTAGGCCGGGACGGTGACGACGGCGTTCTTGATGGTGACGCCGAGGTAGGCCTCGGCCGTCTCCTTCATCTTGTTGAGGATCATGGAGCTGATCTCCTCGGCCGAGAACTGCTTCTCCTCGCCCCTGAACTGCACCCCGATCATGGGCTTGTCGCCGGAGCCCGGTATGACCTTGAAAGGCCACAGCTTGCTGTCACTCTGCACCGACGCGTCAGAGAAGCGCCGGCCGATGAGCCGCTTCGCGTCTGCAAACGGATCGATCAACAAACCAAGCAGCAGCGTATTAGTACCGCGTATGAACGGATCGGATCAAGCATACAGATAGATAAACAGCCTTCACGTATAACAAAAAATGAACAAAAGATTGGATCGATGATGATGGACTTACCGAAGACGGTGTTGATGGGGTTCATGGCGACCTGGTTCTTGGCGGCGTCGCCAACGAGCCTCTCGGAGTCAGTGAACGCGACATACGACGGCGTTGTGCGGTTGCCCTGATCGTTGGCGATGATCTCGACGCGGTCATGCTGCCACACCCCGACGCACGAGTAGGTCGTGCCGAGGTCGATGCCGATCGCCGGCCCGTCTCCCTTCCCGGCCATGGAGATCGACGCTCTCGTCGTGAGTATCGGGGAGGAGAAGGGGAAAAAATATCTGCTGGACTCGCCGGGTCAGCGCGTGCGTAGCGTACGTGGAGGAATTGAGGAATCGGTGGACGAGGAGGGGGAGGGGCGATGTGAGGCAGGATATAAAGGTTTGTGTGGTCGGGGACGGGTTCTAGAATGTTCCGGCGCGTCTCGGCCGTCGGATGCGATCTGGACACTGGTGTTGGCCGTCGGAACGGGCGCGTCGTGGGGAACTTGGACCCGTTCGTGGATGCTAATTCCGGCAGCAACAAATTGCAATAAGTCACAGAAAAAAAAAAAAAATTCTAATTGCAATAATTCTAGAGTGTACCGGAAGGTTCTGGAGATGGAGACGTTCACTCTGGCGTCGTGGGTGGGTGACTGGCGGTTGATGCGTTGCTTCGGCGTGTTGCGTTGCCGCCGTCCGTGTTGGGTTCGATCCCGTTTCGGAGGCCGCCGAGTTTGACCGAGGTAAATAAGAGAAATACTTGCTCGCACAAAAAAAAAAGGAATACTTTATCTGTCCAACAAAAACATAATTCTTTAATTTTTTAAAATCTAATTTAACCATTCTTTTTATTTGAATAATTTATATAAATATTATCAATTTTGTTATGACTTATTAGATCATTAAAGATATTATAATAGTAACTAATTTATTTTAAAATTTATATAAATATTTAAAATAAGATGAATGGTTAAATTAGATTTTAAAAATTAAAAGTTGCGTTTTTTGGTTGGACGGAAAGTACTTTTTTTTAGACAAAAAAGGTAAATAAGAGGAAGGTTCTTGCTTATTTTGGCACAGCAGAACAGAACAGAGCAGCACGAATTCGAAAGCCCAGTAGAAGGCAGAACTGCTGGCCCAAGTTGAGGTCGTCTGTGTAATCCAGGCCTGGCCTGTTTTAGGAGTCCCAAAGCAAAGCATGTGCCATCATGGCCCAGTGGAGAATGTTCAGATTCAGTGACATTTTATCACTACCATCATTCATTCACCCAATAGAAAAAGGGGCCTAGATTTCCTAAAAGATGACGAGGCCTACATTTTACGATCACCTAAAAGAAAAAACCTACGATCGTGGTCACATTGCATGCCGTTGTCACATCATCTGATCATCAAGACGCGTCCTACATACGCTTCGATTCTGCGGCTTCAGTTAGCAGTGGGTGGTGTATGGTGCAACGCCCGCCCACACTGCCCACGCGAAAGGAACGGCCGGCGGTGCCATCCATATCCACGCATCTCGCCGTCTTAATTTGCTTTCCGGCCGGCGATCTGGAGGAGAATTGAACCTCGCTACTCCGTGCAGTGATGTGATGCGGACGCTCGTTGAATTGGGCCCTTCGTCAGATTCGCAGCCCGTAACCTATTCTATCGTCGCGTTTTGCGGTCAAATATTCTCGCACCAAAGCTACACATCCGTTGGAGAACAAGGTCTCGATAGCGTAAGAGATAGATGGAATGCCAATGTGTGATACTAAGCGAGGGAGACGGAACATGAATCAATGCATGACTGCCGACCACTATGCGGCAGCAGTGCAGGCAGGAACGAGATAAGCTTGGTGAGGCGGCAATTCAATGTAGGAGCTCGGCAAAGATATCCATCCAGCTCGTCTCCTGAGATCAGAGTGAGCAAGGCTTTCGCTCGCTTTTGGCCGCTGGAAGGAGGAACAGTTGGGATGAGGACTCTTCTTTCTAGCCAAAGCGTCGAGTTTGTTCAGAGGCATAACGCGTCAAGTCTTAGTTCTTAGTCGTCTCGTGCTTTAAATTTGCATTACCTTCTGGTAAAGTATAGCATATAATAAGTACTATGTGTCTGTGTTGAACGGTTGTCATTTTTTTTATCGAATTCGTAAAAAGGTTTACGCATCATTTCTATTAAGACGCGAATATTGAAAGTTAATTACAACGACGTGCCATGAATGATGCACTAGGGGGTACAATTATACAATCGGTTTTGTCCTCCCTAATAGAAGGAGATCAAACACTATTGCTCACTAGTTGTACAATTAGCTAGTCATCATTGTCAATCAGACGCGTTGCCTCGCTCAGCGTATCAACCGCCTCAGCTCCTCACCTAGCGAATCCCGGAAGAGCTCGCAACACCTTGACACCTTTATTCACGCATGTTGGAGGCCAAAATGTTATATTTCCTTACTTGATCTTAGAAAAATACAGTGACAGCATGAAGTCTTTACGAAAAGAGGAATTTTGATGTTTGTTCTATGAGAAAAGAATCTTTTTTATTCGATCCTTTGTCTAAGCTGTACAATCAAACAAAACTACAAGCTTCAACTTTCAGCTGTGAAAAGCTAACACAAATAGCAAATGAAGTTTTTTTTATCACAAAAGGACAAATCCATATGACAAAAGCGAAGCACTGAGTTTTCATGTTTTTTATTAAAAAACTTTTAAAAAGACAACCACCTACGATCGGCAAAGATATCCATATGGTCGTTGTTTCTAACATATGACATTGCCCACTTTATAATGGATTGGTTAAACGCTCTTCTTTTTGTAATTGGGTGCAAAAGCGACTAAAGTAGTGTAGGCAGGAACGAGATAAGCTTGGTGAGGCGCCAATTCATTGTAGGAGCTCGGCAAAGATATCCATCCTGCTCGTCTCCTGAGATCAGAGTGAGCAAGGCTCTCGCTCGCTTTTGTCCGCTGGAAGGAGGAACAGTTGGGATGAGGACTTTCTTTCTAGCCAAAGCGTCTAGTTTGTTCAGAGGCATAACGCGTCAAGTCTTACTTCTTAGTCGTCTCGTGTGCTTTAATTGAAATTTGCATTACCTTCTGGTAAAGTTTAGCATATAATAAGTAGTATGTGTCTGTGTTGAACGGTTGTCGTACTCATTCATTCATGAATGCTTTTTTTCCTCCAAAGGCTCCAATACATATATAAAAGGTTTATGCATTATTTCTATTAAGACGAGAATATTGAAAGTCAATTTCAACGACGCCGCCAATGCACTACATGGGGAATACAATTATACAATCAGTTTTACTCATTCATTCGGAGGGAAGTCACGTCAACCAAGAGAGAGATGATGCGGGCGGCGTTCCTCAAGATGCGTTCTCCTCGCTCGAGGGTCGTGCCGTTGGGGACTTGATCGGTTGTGCTGTCGCCGCCCAATACTCGTGAGCGCATCGGTTGTAGCCTTAGTACTTCATCTCGCTCCGCCGTTAGAGCCAACGCCTTGTGCTGTGTTTCCTCCACTTTGACATTTGGCATCTCGCCACCGGTCACTGTTGGGTTTGTAATAACTCTGTTTTCCCTTAATGCAATACGTGTATAAGCATACTTTTAAAAAGATTATACAATCAGTTTTGTCCTCTCTAACGGAAGGAGATCAAACACTATTACCGCTAGTTATACAACTAACTATTCGTCATCGCCAATCAAACACGTTTTGCCTCGCTCAGCACCTCGTCACCTCACCTGGCGAATCCCAGAAGAGCTCTCGCAACGCCTCGCCCCTTTATTCGTGGATGTTGGAGGCCGGAATTATATATTTCCTTACTTTTTTTCCCAAAAAAAAAAAAAAAAAATGCAGTGACGGCAGGAAGTCTTTACGAAAAGAGGAATTTTGAAGTTTGTTCTATGAGAAAGGAATCCTCTGTCTAAGCTGTACAATCAAACAAAACTACAAGCTTCAACTTTCAGCTGTGTGAAAAGCTAACAAATAGCAAATGAAGTTTTTTTTATCACAAAAAGACAAATCCTCCATATGACAAAAGCGAAGCACTGAGTTCTCTCATATTTTTATTAAAAAAACTTTTAAATGACAAGCTCCTACGATCGGCAAAGATATCCATGACCGTTGTTTCTCTAATACGACATTGCCCACTTTATAATGGGATTGGTAACTGGTTAAAGGCTCTTTTTTTGTAATTGGGTGCAAAAGCGACTAAAGGTAGCCCTGAAAATGACCCAAATATGAAGGTGTAATTTTGGATCGGTCCTTTATAGCTAATTTCCAAACAAATTAGTGACAATTTGTTTTCATTTAACATCAGGTGATAATTAAGATCTCCCACTTGATCCTACCACTGACTGTAGAAATGCATGGTTGGTGTGGACACCGGTTTACACGTGGCCATGAGGCTTACAAGAGTATAAGGGTCAGAATTGCTAATTAGCAAAACATTTGTTATTTATTTTTTTTGTCCTAATCCTTTGTTTGGTTAATGGGAGAGAGAGAGAGAGAGAGAGAGAGAGAGTTGAACAAGGAACTTATACGATAACTCGTGGACGAACTTCAACCTTACATTTTTGCAAAGAGCTGGGATAGGTTCAATGTCATAGGGCACAAGATAATATCATTGAGATGTTTCCATAGTTCCAATCAACACAGAGGAGGAACATGGTAGAGAACTTGGCTAACAGAGTGTGAGAGGGCAACCTTGAAAAATAGAGTATAGCTAGAATCGAGGAGTTCTTTTTTTTTTTTTTTTCTCAAAAAACGTAAAAGGTTTGTGTATTATTGTATTAAGAAGAATAGTTTAAACATAAAGACGACATGCTTCTATGGAGCACCGAAGGAGAGGTCGACCTAAAAAACCGTAGCGGACCACCCAAAAGCTCTAGGCGATGGGGACACGTCCAGATAGGGTGCTCTAGGTCCTTAAACATGGTTATAACTTATAAAGGACACTGGTATTAGTATTGGGCTCGATCATCATCCTTCTTACATGGCATCCGGCCTTAGACTAGCAACCAACCAAAGAAGCAAACCTTTGGGGGAGCATGGTTTCCCCAAACAAACTTAGGGTGTGTTTGATTATGGTGTGTGGTATCCACCAAGCCGGCTAGTACATGGAAGCTTATTGGTTCATGTATATTTTTTTTGGCCTGACGGGTGCGAATAGATGATGATTGGTTGCCCTATTTGTCGATACCACAATATTTTTCGAATCCGCCCGTTGAGCGTGTGTCGCACCACACGTGCATGCTTGCAAGAAATAATGGAACTCATCCACATTCCCATAAGCCAGTCTAGGATGTCTATGTTGCACCTGTTGAGCCAAGTTCAGCTCATGAACCAAGCAACCAAACAACTTTTTTTTTGATTGGATGTCCTTGACCATGGCGGTCCACGTCATCTGTGTCCTTGAGGTACCCAAGAGGGCCAAGACAATGGTGTGCTCCATTACACATCGCTCCTAGGCATTAGTTTTTCCAGGTCTAGAGCTAAGATGGATGCAAGGGTCCTAGCCAAACCGCCATGGATATGCTATGGGTGTGTTTGGTTGGCCAAAAAATGCCTGGCCGGGCTTAGCTAGCCAGGGAAATAGGTGTTTGGTTGCAAATCGGGCCTTGTAGCCGGGCTTTTTGGATGCAACCGTACCCCTAAGCCGGGCCGTGGGAGCGGCCGGGGTGGGCGTGCTAGCTAAGCTCTAGCTTGTGCTAGCTCCATCCCCGCTCGACGTGTGGGCCCATTTGGCTCCGGTTATGCGAGGATATAAGCGGGCCACCGCAGCTAGGGTTTCCGGGCTCTTTGTTCACTCGTCTTTGCCGCCGCTCTTTCGCTCCTCTCGTCTCGTCCCCTTTCGCCCCTCTCATCTCGCTCCCTACCCCGACCTCCTCTTACGCTCTTTGCGCTCGCTCGTGGCGCGGCGACCATTCCGCGGCTGAAGGTAAGGCCTCCGGGTGACTCTTCTTCAATCCCCTTGCGTTCGCGCATCCCCCCTTTGAATCTGTTGTTCGATTGGGCGGTACTCCATTTTTTTTGGCCGATTTGCTTGCCGAGCCTAGGGTTTGGTCGATGATTTGGGTTGATCCGGGAGGCCCACTTTCGACTAGTGTGGCGACCGATCTATAGTTTGGCTTAGGGTTTGAAGTCATACTAGCCTTCGCTTGATGGATTTTGGTGCGTTCGTCCCTATTTTACCGATCTGTGGCCTAGGTTAGTGGGTAGATCTGGGCGGCACACCATTTATGGTGCTGCAGCCGATCCAAATGCCTCTCTTTGGCTTCCTTTTTTGTTTTAATTCATTCACCCTATCTTGTTTAGTGCCATGGAACCTGTTAGGCGCCGCCAGCTTGTTCGTAGGGCTGCTGCTTTGGTGGTTGCCATCAGTGCTTGGGTGTATGCAAGATTTGGCCGTCGTTTCTGCACTAGGAGGGGACTTACCTATGCCACAATGCTGCCTGCAATGGACCGGGAAAGGGAGTGCAATCTGAGGTACATCTACCACGGTGACGATCGTCGCTGTGTTGAGATTCTTAGGATGCGCAGGGCTCCATTCTTTCACTTGTGTGATCTGTTCCGGTCTAGGGGTTTGCTTAGAGACAATATCAACAGCAAGATTGAGGAGCAAGTTGCCATGTTTCTGATGGTAGTTGGGCATAATCAGAGGTTCAGGGTATTGAAGCCCGTGTTTAGGAGATCTCTAGAGACCATAGCGGTACTTCAAAGGAAGTCCCGTATGCAATGGGGTGAATTGAGGGCCGAAGTTGATTCAACCACCAGACTACACTGTGCCCCCCCCTCCAAAATCATGAACAGTCGAAGGTGGAACCCATTCTTCAAGGTGGGATTTCATTTGTGCACCTTCATGTTCATTCTAGTTGTATAGGTATCCATTTCATCTGTTGTCTGCCATTTTTAGGATTGTGTTGGTGCCATAGATGGAACCCATGTGCTTGCTAGAGTCCCTGAGAAGCAGAGGCCTGCATTCATGGGCAGGAAACACACCACCACCCAAAATGTTCTTGCTGCTGTGGACTTTGATCTAAGGTTCACCTATGTCCTTGCTGGTTGGGAAGGCTCAGCCCATGATGCAAGGATCTTGGCTGATGCAATCGGCAGAGAGATGATGGCCTTAGGGTGCATCCAGTACCACCCGCCATTGAACTCCATCGAATGTCCATGACCTGTCTTCCTACCACTTGGACAAGGAGGAAGCCCCACCAGAAAGGAAGACAATCAAGACCTAAGGTGGACAAGAAGTTGGACAAGAAGAGGAAGAGGGGGCCACTGTTGACATAGATGATGAACATGAAAGGAAGACAATCAAAACCAAAAGTGCAAAGACACCATACATCTTTGCCAAAGAAATTGTCATTTATTTTTACACGCAACCTACTACTATGGAACCATATCAGACACCAACCAAAAGCACCATCAACCAGCCCACCCACACCTTCTTCACTTCAACTTCTTGAAGATGATGGCAAGCAGCAGCAGGATCACACCAACAAGTCCATAGATGATAAACATGAGCTTGCTCTTGTCCACCACAAAGATAGATGGTCTTGTAGTGGTATGACTGGCAGACACGCTCCGCATCCTCTTGTGCGCTCCACTTCGACCTCCAGCTCTTTCTTGGCGGCCATTGTCAACTCATTGAGCTGAAGAGCCTCAATGAGGTTGGTGTGGGCTTGTGATTCAATACGCCTGACCGTCTTGATCTCCTCCACAAAGATCTTCAAGGTCTTCTTCACACGCACTGCGCCACGGCCGGGTCCATCCATGGACATACTCAAGACCGGTGATCCCTCCCCGAGAAGCAAACATCATTAGAAGACATGAAAAGCTAGAGTTCAAATAATCACAGTGAGGAAAACAGGTTAATCTGGGTGTGAAGGCAACAAGAACAGGATCCAACCTCTAGTGGGCATCCGAGGAAGCGACGACCAGTGCAGGTTCCACCCCAGGCCTTCTTGAGCTTGTAGTGGCGGCCATGGTTGCACTTGGGCACCTTCACCTCTCCGAGACCAGTCCAAGAAGAGACAGAGAAGCCATCAGGGACGGCCGTCTCACGAGAGTCTGGCCGCTCGCCTCGCTTGGGGAAAATATCACACATTACCGGTGAGAACTAGGGTTTGCTAACTAATCAAACAAACAATCCACGAGCAGAAATCGCTAACCTAACAATCGATCGGCAGCAATGGATCAAACTAACCTAATCAAACAAATCGATGCAAGAAATCGGGCAAAGAATCGACGGCAGCTAGCCGATTCCACATCCTAGGGTTTCGAGGAAGGAAAAGAGAGGGATTGGGAAGGACCTCGCCGCCGAGCCGTCGCCGAGCCGGGCGGGAGGAGCCGGAGCCACCGGAGTGGCCGGAGTGGTTGTCGCCGAGCGTGACCTCGATGGATCCAAGATCGGACGGAACCCGCAGCGGGGCCGCTATGCCGGGCCGCAGTGCACCTTTGACCTCCCGGCACTCCTCCTCCAAGGCACGGCGGACGGCCACCGAGAGCCGATCTGACGATTCACGCTCATGGCCGGACTTGAGCTAGGGTTTCGCCGGAGCACTCGAGGGAAGAGGAAGAGTCGAGAGAGAGTGAGAGACGGGAAAGGGGAATAGTGCGGCGGTGAGAGAGGTAAGGAAGGGAGGGAGCACCGGGGAGGCATTTTATAGCGAGGTGACAAATGGAGGGGGTAACTTCACCCTGGGAGCCGGAAGGGTGCCTGGATTCATTGCAAATGTGCAAACCAAACAACCCCAAACAATCTCCACCAAGCCAAGCAAAACGAAATACAAGGAACCAAACACCATCTAAGACTATCCGGGCTACAACAAACCTACCAACCAAACAACCTAGTCCGACTTGCTTAACCCAGGTTTCACCTAGCCTGGCTTGTTGGAGATACCCAGGCTACAACAGCGCAGGAAACCAAACACACCCTATATGTACAATGTTATTCAAGAATTACACAGTAACACTCCTATAAACACATGTACGCAAATCTTACCCCTATGAGCACCTCTTAAAGATCGAGCCGACAGATCCGAGATTCCCCGGCGACCATAGGCATCTCGTTCTCGACGAGAACGCCGCTACCACTTAAAGCATAACAACGGTAAATTCTAAAATAAATTCAGGAAAATGCGAGCTCTCATGCTAAGTCGAGAACTTGAACCTAGATGGGCAGGTTCCACCACAAGAGACCTAACCAACTGATATGATCAATTTGCATATGTGTCCAATGTTTCTGAAGTTCAGTCCGTATATGACAGGCCGTAGAACTCGGATAAATTAAATGTATTGCAATATTATATAAATAATTCCTGTACTCATCAATAGCAGTCAATTGGGAGAACCGTCTCTGACTAGGTGGAAATGCGGAGGGACGCCGGCCGCTTTACCGGCCCGATCGATCGAACTAAACCATACCTTACCTCCGGCATAATCTGCCCCACGCATCCTGATCGCACCGACAAATCTTCTGTTATATTCCCTTGTGTGGCAAACAGTAAATGAGCCCCATCTCCATGGATATTCCCTGCGACTTTAGCTCCGTCGACTTTAAGCTTTGCCTGCAGATACGTAGGGTCCAGGAAAGCTCTGCGAAATCAGCGCGGGGGGTTCTAATGGTGATTAATTAATAAGTAATGAACGGAAAGGGAGCTACTTTATTTAGCTGGATCGATCATACTCCCACCATGCTATGATGTCTCCTGTCCTGTTCACAGCATGCAGCGCCGCTAGACGGGTTGTTAGAATGCACGGCCCGAATTCCGATCCTTATTAAAATCATTCAGTATACAACTATTCTAGGTTTTTTTTTTTTTGGCAAAAGTTTTACGTATTCTTATATTATTAAGGGAGAAAATATTTCAGTACAATTAGGATGACAAGAGATTCTCAAGAAACTTAGAGGCGACTTAATTAACCTATTACGTACTCGCTGAAGAAGACAACCAGGTTGCCTTGGGGCCTGCTCAACTAAGGACATGGGGGAAGATCAAGCCCCCCGAGGCTCGACGGCGGCGACTTTATTCTAGGGTTTTCATAGCCATGGCTGCAGCAGGTTTGCATACCTCACTCACTCTCAAAGAGTCACACAGCACGCAGTAAATTAGCTCGTATCTATGGAGATGGAGAAGTCCTATATATATACAATTCCAAACGAGTGCTCTGCGTGTGCCCACGCTAGCTAGCTGCACAAAACTAAATGATTGTAGCAAATGCAGTGACAGCAGGCAAGGCTAGCAGTGCCAGCCGCCAGGTACACCGTGCAGCCGTGCATGGCCGGCCGGCCGTTGGCCCTACGCAAAGCTCCCGGCCGGCCAGGCCTAGCTACACTTGGCCGTTATTCCCGGGTCCGATCGACTGGCACAACAGCACCTGCGTGGCCGTATGTGCCCCGGCCGGATACGGGCTACGGCGTGTCACCCGCCATCTGCTTCGGCTGTCACTCATCAGACACAACAAGGCATCATGCATTGTACTGTACCAAGCACCAAGCACCAAGACTACGTGAAAGGCTACGTAGTGTAGCCAGTACCGGCTGGTCTGGGCATGCGGCGGCGGCCATGGTGACCATACGAGGATTGACAGCACGGCACCACCCCTGGCCCGGCCGCGCAGCGCTCTGCTACCGGCGCCGCAGCAACGTCGCCTCAGTAACTCCATCCGGCCGGCCGGCGGTCGATTTTTTCGTCGCGTCTTCCATCGAGCTCCGCGCCGCCTCCGTCCGTGTGACCGTCGTCGCGTCGAGGTGGTCACATGCGCCATGATCCATCTATATCCTTAAACGCCACGAACGTACAAGGTGGAGGAGCTAGCCACAACATTGTTTGGACATATATTAGATGGATTAGTATGGTTATGATTATGATAGGACACAAGACAAACGGCTAGGTAGTAGAAATGGCGACAAAGGTTTTTCTGCTGTACTTTCTTAAAAAGAAATAGGACAAGACAAGCGGCTAGGGGCAAACACATTTTTGTCCTCTACCATCAACCGTGACCGGCCGTTGTTACGTAGCTCTGCTTGCTTGTGATTTGTGGTGGAAACAGGCGAGTGGTATTGTGGATGATGTTGTTTCCTTTCTGCTTGCTTTGTGATTTGTGGTGGAAATAGGCGAGATATTGTGGATGATGTTGTTTCCTTTAATTGATACATGTAAATCTTCAGATAATTCTGAAAACGCACTTTGCGCAGGAAAGCATCGATCGCTACCTAGCTAGCTAGGCATCTCTTCTTCTTCCTATGTACTAAGTGTTTTGACCGCGACTGAAATTGAATAATATTCCGTTTATGCTTTGTCATCATAAAAAGAAAGAAAATGACATACCGTCATTCCTGCCATAGGGAGACAACAAAAGGATTCTAATGAGTACACGTATGATTAGCTGCTAGCTAGACATTTCACCATTAGTACGGTAGTATGATGTCTTTCATTTTATTTTTCCTTAGATCGTTTTTTTGTCTTTCCACTACAGAAAACTGAAATTGCCTTGGTAGCGCAGAATTTCATTGAGGACCAAAAATCAACTGTCAAGGAAAGAATAGTTTTCTTGGCGGTGCTACCACACTTTTTTTTTAATCGATTAATTGGATAATGTCGTCATTGTATTTTTTGTAGCTAAATAAATGACATTATAATTTTCCTACTATGGAGTAGGAGTATATGCCATTATATATATTTCTACTGATGCCTGAAAGCTGCAACTTTATATGTTTTCCATGACCCAGATCTATGCCACACAGTTTTGCATGGACAAAAATATTTATATAGTCTTCTTCTTCATCTCTTTCTTCCTCCTCCATCCCCTACTTGCAACTGACCAGAGGCAGAGATCTATATGCTACGCCACATGGTAATTATGTGTCGACTCACACACTCTAGAATCTTTGTTTCAAAAAAACTATAAATTGATAGAGTAATTATTTCGCCAAAGGCTTGTGAGCTTGCATTTGTCCCAAAGAAACACAGCAATAATAAGCCATGTACGTAGTTTCAATTTAATAGAGGGAGTCATACATGCCAAGTTAGAACTATTTGTAGCGTAGAGCTCCTCTGAGCCTGCTTTTGATTCTCCGGAGAAGTGTTTTTTTTTTTTCGAAACAACGGAGAAGTGGTCATGTGGCTAAAGTGTTCTTTTGAAAAAAAAAAGCATGAAGGAAGTAATTCTATGTGGGAGATGTATGAGGATAGGATGTTTACTTTTAGTCTGAAAACTTAATTAAAAAACGAAAACATGATAGGATGCTTAATTCACATGTGCATGCTCTATATGTGATAATGTATTATATAACTTGAGAGTAAAAAAAAGAACACTTTGTATTTTTTTTTTTGACCTATTATTTCTGCTCATTTGAATGACTTCACAGCTATATATGGAAAGAATGCAATGCAAGATGCTTCCGTGAAGCAGCCGCAACAGTACCGGAGATCCTGCAAGTCATCAAATTCGAAGCGGATCAATATGGATTCAGGCTGGGGCAGCTGGGTTTGCAAGCGCTAGCGCACGCTGAACTCTTGGGTAGTCAAAAAAAAACAAAAATCAGTCTTTATAAAAACTAGCGCCGAGAGCGGTACTCATGTAAGAGTTGAAACATTGTTTCCTTCTAACACAACGATACATACACTTGTGTGTATTCAAAAAAAATGGCTCCACACACCTACATAATTACTGATGCACATCAACTCCTAATTAACGTAGTAAAGTGATTCTCTATACAATATCGTTTGGCTTTGCTTTCCGGTTCTTCATCAGCTTAGCATCCTGCTAATCAGGTCAGCCTTAGCTATTAAGGAACTTTTATGCTCCCCTCTCCCCCACATGCATCTCTCTCCCTCTTCATTCTGAAGTAGAGCCCACACAAGAAAGTAAATACTAGAAATATAAAAGACAACATATACTCATAAAAAGGAGCTGATAAATTCATGCTTTTGCCCATCCTTTCTCTTTCCCAGCTTTCTCCTTTCTCTCTCCTCCAGTCCTCCTTCATCCTCTCTTTCATTGCTGTCTACTCTCCATCGACTTGGTGGGATGTGATCCTCCACCACCTCCGAGCTAAGCTTGCCAGAGGACTCTCCACCTCTTTCTTCCTCGCATGCTTCCTTTTCTTTCCAAACACAAATCGGCAGCAAAGAAAGTGCAAATTATAAAGAAAAGATCAGAATTCAAAGCAGCCGGAAAGCTGGAAGAGTGAAAAGAGGGAGAGAGAAGTATATCTCAGCAGGGCCTCCATGGTGTTCCCTTCACCTTCAGTGCCGGTCTACCTAGATCCACATCCACCTAATTGGAATAACCAGGTACTGTGTATGTATGAGCTTCTCTCTTCATCTCCCAAAGCCTTGAATTAATATTGGTCGTCTACCTAGCCTTGGATCTTGGTTCGTTCATACACTTGTTCTTCTTCATGGCAAATTCAAGGACTTTGACATGCACAAAGATATTCTCATCTCAATGAATATCCATTGGCAATTCTGGCTTCCTTTTTCTTCTCTTTTGATATGTAACAGCATCTAACATTCTTGTGTGCATATATATGTGTGATGTGTAGCAGCAAGGTCAGCAGTCGAGGGCGAGGGGGGAGCCGATGCACCGCTGCAGCCCGTGGGTCCGGCGGCGGCTCCGGAGCCCAGTGGCTTGCCGAGAAGCTCATCGGCGGCCAGTGCCGCTGTGGCTGCGCACGCGAGGCCCAACTCGATGGCGGAGCGCGCACGGCTGGCGCGGATGCCGCAGCCGGAGCCGGCGCTCAAGTGCCGCGCTGCGAGTCCACCAACACCAAGTTCTGCTACTACAACAACTACTCCCTCTCCCAGCCCCGCCACTTCTGCAAGACGTGCCGCCGCTACTGGACGCGCGGTGGATCCCTGCGCAACGTCCCCGTCGGCGGAGGCTGCCGCCGCAACAAGCGTTCGTCCAAGTCCTCCGCCGCCGCCGCTGGGTCTTCCTCCTCCAAGACATCCTCCTCGGGCAGGCTGTTCGGTGGTCCATCAGCTACGCCATCCACCACCCCGGGCGCTAACGGTGCCATCATCACTCCGGGTCTCAGCTCTTTCTCTCACCACTTGCCGTTCTTGGGCTCGATGCACCCGCCGGGGCCCAACCTAGGGCTAGCCTTCTCCGCCGGACTGCCGCTGCTCGGCATGCACCACCTGGACACGGTGGATCAGTTTCCGGTGGCAAGCGGCGGCGGCACCACCATCGGTGCATCTCTGGAGCAGTGGAGAGTACAGCAGCAGCAGCAGCAGCAGCGGCAGTTCCCGTTCATGACTGGGGGAATACTGGACCTTCCACAACCGCCGACGTACCAACTGGGTTTGGAAGCTAACCGAGGAGGCAGCAGCGGCGGCTCAGCTGCGACGGCGTTCACTTTAGGGCAGACCACGACGACCGGTGCTGCCACTGCCACGGGAAGGCAGGAAGAAGGGTCGTCAAAGAAGACGGAGGACAGTAAAGCAGGGCAAGACACGAGCTTACAGAGGCAGTACATGGCGGCTCTACGCCACGGATCAGGCTCACAAGGTGTCTGGGATGGGAATGCTGGTGGCGGCGGCGGCGACGGTGGTGGCACTGGCAACGGCGGTCCAAGTTGGACGATGAACATTATTCCTGGATTCCATTCTTCGTCCACCAGCGGTGGCAATGGCGGTGGCTCGTTGTAATACTCCAGCTGGGCCAATATGTCCTATCAAGATGAGATGCATGCAATGGTTGAGTTTGAGCAAATGCTATAGCGCTAGGACCGATGGAGGAACAGGAGATGGTCAATCCGCCGGTCTGTTCATCAACAGCGCTATTCTTCATCAGCAACTGTAGAAGCTCATGATGGTCAAAGGTAGGAGTTTAAAGTAAAGCTGCTCTTTGGTTAACCCTTTTTCTGCCATTTGGTTTTGAACTTAAAGGTGTTCGTCCTGCATTGTGTCCATAGCGCCACTTTTCTACTTTTCACACTATTGTTCACAGGGATTAATTAGTCAAAATTGGTGCACGGGGTATACTATCTATCTGATAAGGTATATATATTTGACATGGAGACTGATTAATTTGTTGTTTGATCACTACTCCTACTTGTGTGGAGTTTGCATGAAATTAATGTATGTATGTATGGTTTTTGTTGCCAAGTTACTTCCATATATATATGTTTTTGCTTCGATATGTATTCTGTCCTGAATTCAAGGCGTTTGATTAAAGACAGCCTACAATTAAAGTGCAAGCACGTACTGAAATGTAGGAATTATAAGATCTTGATCACATGCACATGGTTGTATATATTAAGAATAGAAGAGAGTACTCCCTCCATCCAAAGCTTTTCTAGTTATATATATTTTTGCGTTTCACAAAAAAAAAAAAGTTATATAAATTTTGCTATTTATGCACCTAGAGATATATTATGTCTAGATACATGGTAAAAAAGCTTTTACCATGTATCTACAAAATCCAAAATGACTTACAGTTGGAAATAAGGGAGTATAATATAATACTTCATCGATAAACTATCCTAGCCTTAAGACCACTCTACAACTATTTTGTATGACGAAATCTTATGCATATATGATATTCTTGCAATGGGAGTATCCCTCAAGGCGTATTCATCATATATTACAAGTTATTACGGCACTTTCATGACAACCATGGTACTTTTGATTTTTTAAGTGGTATGGTTATGGTGCTGTGATATAAGGTTCATGATTTTTTTTTTGGGGTGGGGGGTGTCAAACATTGGTGACACCGCGACTACATAGTTTGAGCTTACCTTTTTAACCCAATAAAAGAATGTTTCATGTAGAACAACGTTGTACATGATATTTTAACTACTTGATATTATCCCCAATAATATGAGTGAAATCACGTCATGTGGGTAATAAAACATTTTAATAGTATTAATTCTATATATGCTATATAGCAAGCTGATAGTTTTAAGAACAGAAATGCTAGCTAGTATGATAATTAATTAGGGGTGCTATAACACTAGATCATTGATGCAAAGGCGATTATATGTTTGTTGTATACCTTTTGGCTGAAAGAACACTGTCCTCACCAGTCACACAAATATATAGCTACTTCCTCTAGTAAAAAGAAAAACAGTGGTGCCGCCCTGCAATGATACATGCATGGACCCTAATAAACCGGTATTAATATTCTACTGAAAGTTGATCTGTACGATATGTATGTATTTTTGACATATGAAAATGAAGTAAACTAACCAAACTTGCTGTAAACAAATCTTTCACAACTAAACATTTTTTTTAGTAGATGAGATACACACAGAAATTGACCTCGACGATGGTAGAAGTGGCATACTTTAGAGAGCCCTAATTTTTGTCAAACGCTTTCCCTGGAAAATATACATGAAAAAAAAAAAGTTAAGAACCTTTTCTTCTAGAAAACTCTTGTCTGATAATAAATTTATTTTGCAATGTGCTTTTGATCATTCACTATATGCAACATGCATGCGTGTCTAGTTGCATTGTTTGATCAATTATATGAGTACAAATTCAATTTGGGGAACACAGGTAGACTAATCAACCATTAAAATGATTGATGTTTTCATATATTGTTAAGGAAGTACATACACCGGAACACACTAAAAAAAGAACAGAAGTTTTATATAAATATGTGAAAAATAGTTTCCATAATGTTATTTTTATCAAATCCTGGAATTTAGTAAATACAACCTAAATAGTTTCCTAGAGCAATCATCATCTCATCCAAACATGGTAATAAGTTTACTCCACTCTTTTTACTTAATGTGAGAAGAATGTTTTCTTCAAATATAAGCGTTTTTTTCTTGTCTAGATATATATAGTTCTTGTTATGCATTTAGATTTTGTTTTTTTTAGTGACGGATATTTCTCAATCCGACCTCTGTATTTACAAGTGGATATATATAGCCAAAAACGTTACAAGAGTTCTTAAACTCTAAACCTTAGATGAGGGATTGCACAAAATAAGAAAAAAAAAACTAAAAACAAAGCAAGAAAACTAGAAGACTAAGCTTCAATGTTCTTCTTCACTCCCACTCCAATCTTGCATCAACTTGAAGCAAAAAACCCATTTGTCACATCGATCACATGTCTACTTAAAAACTTGATGTTCGGATCACCTGTTACCTATTATGCACTTAGATATAAATCATGTCTAGATTATACATGTCAAAAGCAATGCATCTAAAAAACTCAAAACATGATCTTATAATTTGGAATGGAGGAAGTAATCTCTTCACAAAAAAATCAGAATACAGTAGGTGCAGCCATAGTACTAAACTTGTGCATGCATGAACAGGGTGATGGCCTCATCATCTAATAATAGAGCAGAAAAATCTAACATGTATTTTGCAGATATTCCGCTCTATCAAATCAGTTCACCTGTACGTCAATCCGGTGCATAATATATGTGTTCCCTTGTGCATATATGTGTGCATGCAAGCTTTTTATCAGGTTTCGCAGTATTATTGTCAGTGTACAACATGATGCAATAACCCCTGGTCTGGTACTATCTAGCGCCGTAGCATGATTGGGAATGATCCGTTTTCCTTATTGAATCTATGTGAAAAACTGAAATACATAAATAGTACTTATTACGTAGCGAGGCATACTTTAGCAAACCATTTAATAAGTGCGTGGTAAGTGTTCTCTACTACATGATGTGTGCTTACTCTCTTCAGTCTGTCCAAGTTCCCAACATCAACCCACGCCTACACGAACAGGTTTAGGTATTTTTATTGTCAACACGCAGGTACAGCCGACCAACACTATATACATCTGAGCATGTTTGAAGGAAACTCACACTGTGATCTCGGCTGAGGCCGCTGCAATAGCTCTTGCTGCTGCACTGATTAACAGAATGGATTTCCACAGAAAATGTTAATACCTCTTCACCCGTTTTTCGTTAAAAGAATTAAATTAAGGTCAAATACAAAGAGCGGCGGAGCTGCCGGTGGCGAGTCACCCCAGCACACCAGTCCGAGCACCACCCTAGCTACTGGATTCGAGAGTTAATTTCTTATTACAATATCCATCACTTGCCACATGGACATAGTACTTCACCCAAATAAACAAAAATATTGCTTTAACTTATGAAACCATTATATCTACTTTAGGAAGAACGTGAGAAAAATAATCCCTCGTGTCGCAGACGCACTATCGGAATCGGCATCGTTGCGAAGCGCCCACGTTTCTGCGCCATTTTGCGGTGGCGGCTGAAATGCGCGCTCGGCGAAACCCGGTGCTCGGCAAACCCTTTCCTTTGCCGGCGCCCGACGCTCGATGAAGTAACACGCTCGATGAAAAACGACGTTGCCTAGCGCCGCCTCTCGGGGGATAAAAACCCTCGGCAAAAGGGCGACGGAAGCAAAGCGGCCATCCCTGCCGTGACATTTGCCGAGCGCAGCGCCCGTTCGGCTCTCGGCAAAACTTTGTAAGTTTGCCGAGCGCCAGATGCAAGGCCACGAGTAAAACCACCGCGGAGCTAGAACGTGCGGATCACTGATCGGCAAGGTAGCCCTCAGCTCAGTGACAACACATGCACTGAATAAATTGGTGTTGCCCAAAACATACTTTAGAACCCGGCCGGTGCTGGAACGTGTGTGGGAGTTGTGGACTAGATCGTTTGGTCATTGCAACCAAACAGTCCAACTTTAATTGGATTTTCCCGAAAATAAAGATCTCTGAATATCAGTCCAGGAAGCAGGAAACCACGCCGGGACTGATGTGCTTAAGGTTGCATTAGTGTCGGCAAGCAGCTAGGATTCAAAAAGGTTGTAAAGAAAGAAGAACTCTAGAGTTTGGATGAGATTATGACAAAAGGAGAAATAAAAAGCAAAAAAGAGAAAAAAAAAATGATTTTAATCGATTGGATCAGATGTCCTCAAACCCTTTATATACTGAGGGTGGAAGGTCTATTCCGAGGTACTACACTGGACCTTCAGGTGCAATACATCGGACCGTCCAGTGCGTCCAATCAGCACTCGGCTACCTATTTTTATATAATTGAGAGCACAACTTCTGAATTATTGCCGTCTTCATGTAACCATCGATCCGCGACATCAAATAAACGTAAGGTCAATGGATATATAGGATGCTCAGCTCACCTGAAGGCTGAAGCCCTGTCTTCTCTTTGTAGCACATAGTAATTTGGGTGAAAACTCAGTGGCCCCTAGATCCTAGCAGCAGATCGAGTAACAGTACAGCAAGTGATATGGCTCGCCTCCAAATCGTCCAGTAGACTAGCATGGTAGCTAGCTAGGTAGGCCGGCAGCTGGGTAGCTTTGAGAAAGATGAACAAGCGCCTTTTGACCCACCTGCACACCATGTTTCGTCGATCTCATCCATTCATGTCTGTGAGTAGATGTAGATCGATGGATCAATCGGCCTGTGCAAACAACTATGATACCTCCGGCGCATGTGTCCCTGTCTCCTTTCATCGCCTTCGCTGCCCATATTTCCGTCCATCTTTCGCTACCCACATGTTGTGCTATGTGTCTGGCTGGCTAAGCTGCTAGACTTCCTTGTGCTTCACTTCTCATGCATGCAAGAGTAGACCAATTATAGTTCCTCTAGTTCGTATTCGTAAATTGATTTAATTTTGACCAAATGTCTAGATAAATATATGAGCATCTAGAATTTCAAATAAATGCATACTAAGACATATTTCGTGATTAATTTAATGAACTTGATTCGATGTTATAGATGGTAGTGTATTTTTGAACAAATTTAAAGTGCCCTGCATATCTTCATTCAAGGACATTCAATAGAACACCCAATGTTTTTGCCAAAAGAAAAATTATACATATAGTGTATACATGCTATTAGAGGAAACAAGACTAGAGTTACAATAACAAGGTATTCATAAATTAAGCAAAAAAAAATAATAATGTATAACTCCATTTCATTCCATCGTCCCAGGCAGCCACAATGATACCCAAGACCGTGCCGCGCAGTGTGTGACTCCAGTCCGCACGGTGCATGGCTCTCGTCCACTCGGTGTTTCACCTCTCTTCTCGCTCTCTTCCAAAAAAAAATGTTCCAAAACCCAAACTCTAGGTCCCCGAGAAAGCGATAGCGGACCATTAGCACTACGAGCAGATGGTCGCCACTACTTCAACCATTGAGGATATAGACGGTATCCGCTCTTCGCTTGGCTTGGCCTAGGATGACCAAGCAGCAGTTGCGTGGTGCACCTACGACTAGCGCGTCTGGGATGGCCCATAGCTGGGAAAGCAAACAGCTAGCGGGCCACTAAGGTTGGTGGCTAGAGGATGACGCGACAATGTGGCGCCAAGGAGGCAAAACAACGAGCAGGAATAGGTCTATACTTTGCATGATCGACTGTAGCACAAATTCCCCAACGGTGAATCAATTGGATTTCAGTTTTTGTAGTTGCACACTAGTATAAGCCATTAACAAAAAAGAATATGCCAATATGTGGTACTATACATACTAAACACTCCCTCTAGTCTATTTTATAAAGCATAATTTGATATAGCATGTTTTTCAAATTATACTTTGACCATTCATTTACTTCATATTTTGAATACCCAACTCAAAAATTCTAAGATCATCGCTGCTTATAATTCAAAAAGAATAAAGTGGCTACTACTATTGATGTCCACATATTTTTGCACAATGGCTGTTGTAAGTCATTTTGCCTAATCCAATACATAAAAACTTTCCCTCTCGGTGAAGTAAAGTAGCCGTTAACGGCAGTTGGAGGAAACAACAGTTATGGATGATCTTCTTTGCTGAGGGATGTCCACTCCTCTCGGCAAAGAATTAAACTTTTGCGAGAGTTCCTAGTTTACGCTCTCGGCAAAAGAAATTCATTTTTTTCCCGAAGAAAAACGTTGCCAATAGCCAAACCCCTGCAGCCCTCGTTGAATTTTTATTTTTTTACGTATTACGTTGTCGACGGACACCATGAGGCGCCACGGCAAAACCCTAGCCTTTGCCGGCGCTTTGTGCCATTCCGTCGGCAAAGCTGGAAAACATGGGGTTTCGGCTTCCCCTTTTCTCTAGCTTTCTTGAGCAGGGAGTTGATTTAAGCGCTTCGGCAAAGACCTCTTCGCTGAGAGCTGCGCTCGGCAATAAATTGCTATTTTTTATTTTTGCTTTCTGTCACGTACCAGAATTGGGCCAGCCATGGACGGGCTAGAGGGGCCCAACCGGAAAAGTGGTCGGCCCAAGGAGGGCGCACGCGAGCGGCAGGCAAGCGCCCGCCCGCCGCCTTCGCCACGTCATCGTCGTCTCCGTCCTTGCCGTCATCAAGTTTGGGTTAAATTAGAACTTTTTTGTGTGCAAGGGATATTCCAACTCTATAAGAAAATCTCTCATTAAGAAATAAATAGGATTGCTTGTAAAAGGTATTCCAACTCTATAAGGAAACCTTTAGAGATTACTTGTATTACAAGTTCTATAGGAGGGCCATATAAATAGGGAGTATGTAATCTCTTGGGGAAAAACAAGCAATAAAGATTAGTTACGGGTCTCTTGCTCCCTGTCACCGCCGTTGCCACCACACGCCGCCCCCCGCATGCATGACGACACACCGCCTCGCCGCCACGCCGCCGCCCAGCGCCCCCGCCACCGCCGCGCCGTCGCCCCTCTTCCTTTCTCCCTCCCTCGGCCGCTTCTCCCACCCCCCAAGACCGCCGCCTCCGCCACCTTCACCGCCGCCAATCTCGCCGCTGATTGTGTCACAATCGCGAGAATCCATCCAGTTTGTGACAGTTTCCATCTTGAAAAAACAAAAGACATATAACACAAATAACACATATATCACATCCATTCCAACACAGAGGACATACATCGCACATTGATCACATTTTGACATCCATAACACATATATTGCATATATGTCCACAAGTCCATCCACAAATCCATAGGTCTAATCACAAGTCCACAAGTCTCATAAGAAGTCTAACCACAAGTTCACAAGTCCACAAGTCTCATGATATCTCCATTGAGTGAAAAACAAACCTACGTGGCGGGTCTGAGAGGTGAGAAAGGTGGGATCTGCGATTGCGGCGACGGGAAGGCTTGCTCACCACCATCGGGGGCTGATTCGAACCGGCCGCTGATCCAGGCTGCTTCTAGGAGGCAAGCTGTTTAAATTCGCTCCCACGGTAGTCAAATTCAGGTCTGCTAGGTGCTACTCAAGTGCTCAAGGTGTGTCTAGGTTCGAACCCTAGAAAACATAATGCGTACTTTCATCCAAAAAATTTTAGAACTTTGTAGATCCAAAGATCCAAGGTGTAGCTGTGGTTTTTTTTTTCGGTGGTACATGCGTATGTTACACACACTTCCTACCGATAAACGTTCGACTAATAATTTATTTATCGCTAGTTCTTCATTGTACGTGCTTGCTTTATTTTGTGCATGGCGCGTAAGCGGGGTATAGCAAGAACTGATGCATATGGCCACACTGCACACTATCGTCTGATGCTCTCACAAAGGGGAACACGCGTGCAGCAAACGGTGAAGATATTTCGCTTTCACAGCTTCGACGGAAAAAAAAAAAGTTTGCACGCACGCGCGCCAATGCATGCACAATTAGTATAGCTGGGCACACGAGAAACCATGGACCATGCATGCAAGCAAATGCGATCGATCTCCGTCATGCTTGGGTGATGAAGTACTCGTGTGCACCGTTTTATTTATCATTGTCCCATCCATCTAAAAAAATAAACATATTTTTTATCACTCAGATTAATTTTAACTTACTCCCTCTGTCCCCAATGTGAGGCATGTACGTATTTTAAAATTATAATTTTGTTATTTTGACTAACTATCAATGTAATTTTATCAAAAGTTTGTATTACAGACGTTGTTACATTAGATTTGTATTTAGAAACACTTTTTAGTTATCAAACTAATGTTCCTACAAATTATATTTTATAATAGAGAAACTGGAGGTCAAAATATGTTCTTGGAGACCCGCACAAAAGTCAAATTGCGTCTTACATTCGCGGATGGAGGGATAGTATATATCACTTATTAGTTGTTTTTTTACTTATCTTTTTTTTTTTTTTTTTTGTACTTGCATCTAAATCTTTGAGAAAAGACCCGATGATATTTTATTTCTACAAGAGGTAGCCACACTAACTTCAAAAAAAAAAAAAAAAAAAATAAACATATCTTAAAATTGTTGTTAGTCTGAATTTTTTGTTTGACTATGAAAGAAAGCATATATCTATTGCGCACTGATAACATCAAATGAGTGCCAAACTCATCGTTGGGGCACGCTAACATTAACAAAAGGGTCAATTTTTTTGGCCAAACCTTCAACTAGTTGTTAACCAATTAACTAGCCGACCATGGCTATTTTGAGTTAATTTTTAGCCTAAATAGTGCTAGCTTATCCAAATAGACCTAAAACTATATAGATCCATTTGCTATATTCCAAACAGACCAATAGAAAAAAAAAAAAAAAGTCAACAATTTATGCTGGCAATTCACTTAACCAAGCCACTAGGGAAATTTATATCGCTGGCGCGGCAAGGGTACCGCCAGTGGAAATACCTTTCACAATGATGGTTCAACCAACCTGACAATAAAAATTAGCGGGTACCATGCTAATTGTGAGCAATTTGGAAAAAAAAATCCACTCTATGGTTGGATTCCTTGTGGTGAAATCTGTCCACTCGAGTTCAAGTGCTCAGCTTGACATTTGTTCTTTGTATTTAAACAATAATACCCTCTTGAGATTTGGACCACTATCCTGAATATCACTTCTACAGCCACCGATCTTAAGCAAAGAGCATATGTTTCACATGAGAGTGCAATAGAATTCATAGAACTTAAATTAAATCCTAGATGATGTCCCAAAGTTCTATGAATTCTGTTACCTACTTATGCGATAGAATTCTGTAGCATGGTAATTTGTTTTATTTTGGCGTTTAGTGAAGATGCGAGATGTTTTGAGCCCACCTTTCCATTAGTCCAAGTGGACGACCAGAAAGACGACCTTTTCCCAATTCTGTAAGCATGGGCCAATATTCCTTGAGAAATACTAAAAGCTTTGGGCCATGCAATTCATCAGTTTTGGCATATGCAAGTGTCTACGATGCAAAGAGACCCATCATCGCCCATCGTCACATATATAAAATATATAAGCAAATGGTCTACATTACATATTCATCCCATATCAAGCAGAGGAGACGGCTACCAATGCTAGAAAAGGTATCCATGCATATGGTCCTGGTACATGCATGTCTCCGGTAGCTTTGGTTGCCTATATATCTACCTGGTCCTTCACAACTGTGTGTGTGGTGAGAGAGAAGCAGCAGGAAGATTTAAATAACGACATATATCATGGACACATATGCACGCACTAACAATCAAAAGGCGAGCAGGAAAAGACAAGGCCAAAGCTAGCCGAGAATGTGCAAGGGGACGGCTGATGGTGACGATGAGTCTGAATGTCTGATGAGTAATAAAGGTGTAGGTGCCGAAAGCAAGACTTGAAGATGGAGCATGCATGGTTGCTGGCCGATTGCTGGCTTGGGGCTGGGATTCATCACCTGCAGGGACGATGGGGAATCAGTGGATGGCGCTACGTATACTGATGATAGCTGCCTTCCATCGATCTCCGGCCTTTCGCAGGTACCAAGGCATAGGCATAGGCAGGACCTCGGCCGACCCTCTCTCATGTACATATTGGTGGTGCCCTACTCCAAGCAGTCACAAGACTCACAACCCACATACGAGTAGTACTATGCCCATACGTTACTGTGCGTGCAGCAAAAAAAGGTTATAAGGGTTTGCAGCACACTGTAGCGGTGCCAAACAAGCTACTGTACGTGACTGCTACCATGCATATGTGTGTCTAGTCAGCTTCACCGGACTGAAAGGCACTATACAGAGGAATGCCGCATGCAGATTATCTCGATCAGTACGTGATGATCTACACCTTTTTTTGCCTGGAGTTATGATCTACACATGACGACTCTTACGAGCTTTCAGCTAAGGTGCATGGTGACCATATCGGCGTTAGTTTTATTTAACTTGCAAAAAGTCGATAGATTCACCGAGGAACAATCACGTAGCTAGTACAAGTATTGTTGCTGGATATATATTACACAAGGATGTAATTATGGAGAGGCCCAAAGTGTGTTACGTGCATGCTAAGCTAGCAGGTGGTTGATGGCGTGTCATTATCAAACTTTCTGTGTTGACCAACGGTGACGGCACTCACAGTAGAGCGCGAGCTGAGACGATAGCTATTTTACCTTGGGCGAATCGTACGCCAACGTACGTCAGGTAGCACCAGCCAAGATCATCCTTCCATCAACCTGCGGCTGCAATCACTAGCACACCGGAGGTTTTCACGGCGCCATGTCCAAAATTTCACTGGTGGTCGAGTAGGACGTAGCGCCAGTGGAGAAGAAACATTAAGCTCGACTGAAGAACCGGCCGTGCAATAAGATAATCCCTAGAAACACAAGTTGTTACACAGACATTGATGATCATCGTGCATGGCGGCTCTCATCCGGAAGAAGAAGATCCCAAAAATCCTCTTAAAGCTAGACATCGCAAAGGCCTTCGACACAATCGACTGGTCATTCATGTTGGAGGTGCTGCAGGCCATGGGTTTCGGTCAGTGTTGACGACACTGGATCACCACCATGTTATCAACAATAGCTTCAAGGATCCTACTAAACGGGCAGCCAGGCAGCCCGATCGTTCACTATATCACGAGCGCGGCAAGGAGACTCGCTCTCCCGGTGCTATTCATCATCGGCATGTAGGTTTTGAACAAGCTCTTCAACACCGCAAGAGAGGAAGGGGTCATCCACAACATGGCTTGCGAAGGAGTTCGGTTCCAATGAGTATCTATGCTGATGATGTAATACCTTTTATGCATCCGTCCGTTGCAGAGGCCACCTCAATCAAGGGTATACACCAGATTTTCGCGGATGCGGTAGGGCTATAGATGAACCTCACCAGGTGCACGATTACATACATCCATGAGTCGGCGGACATGATCAGCCATATTTAGGCGTGCACGGTGCCAAATCCTGCCGTTCCCCATTCGCTACTTGGTCCTTCCCTTGAGCACCAGCAAGGTACCCAAGGCCGTTGTTCGGCGGATGGTTCGGGTTGTTGCTCTGCGCATGTCGGTCTGCCATGGGGTGCTGATGACCAAGAGTGGCCACCTGGTCTGGATCCAGCCGGCGTTGGCAGCGATTCGGTTGCATGATTGCAAGAGATTTCTCTAGGCAAGGCAAAGATGGCGACATCGATCAGAGGCAAATGCGCGGTTGCTTAGAGGACTGTGCGCCCAAAAGGACCTTGGCGGGCTCGAGATCCCGGACTTAAAACTCGTCGCCACGGCCTTTGAGGCCTAGTGGCTCTAGCTCTGAAGGTTGATCACGACCAGGGCTTGGGTAGCACTACCGCTCAAGATCTCCGGGGAGGCAAGAGCTTTCTTTCGAGCCTCCACATTCTCAATCATCGGCAATGGAAGAGATACCCTCTTTTGGCAAGATAGTTGGATCAACGAAATTTCTGTTATGGCAACGGCGCCAACTCTGCTGCGCTTCGTCCCAAAGAGCACTATCCGCACCTTGACGGTCGCCGAGGCGCTTCGGATTCTCGTGGGCAAGGCTCATCACCGGTGGAGTGTCAGTGGAGGCCACTCAAGGGTATCTCCGAATCTGGCATGTAGTTTCTGCGATCGTTCTCACGCCTGACCTGGACAAGCTTGTCTGGCGATGGTAATTTGATGGTTCCTTCTTCGTCCACTCATCTTACCATGCACTACACCACGGATCGTATCCGATTGCGATTGCGCCCTGGTTTGGGGATCTTGGGCACCACAAAGAGTCAAGGTGTTCTTGTCCGATCGCCCGCGCGCCCTGGTTTGGGGATCTTGGGCACCACTAAGAGTCAAGTTGTTGTTGTGGCCGATCGGAGGAGGAGACATGGCCTCGACGCACCACGATAATTGCTTCTTATGTGATCAAATGCCGATTGACCACATCGTGGTCGAATGCCCATACACCAGGCAGATTTGGTATCAAACAACGACAGTGCTTGGTTGGTCGACAATGCAACTCCCGATGGGCTCGACTCGGGATTGGTGCATCACTAGCGATCACCTTGGACGGAGCACTCGGGGAAAGGTGCTGATTCCCGTTTTCGCTAATTGCACGGGAAATTTGGAAGTAGCGAAACGCGAGATGTTTCCAAGGGGCACAAACCGAGGCGTAGCATCTCGCCGACACCATCAAGCATCGGGCCTAGCAGTGGATTTTGGTCGGAGCGAAACATTTTGGTAGCTTACTGCAGAGAGAGACTAGTATAGTAAGACTTTGTATGCAGTGAGGCTTTCGGGCTAAATTCCATATTGTTAGATGTCTCACTTTGTTCTGTAAATTTCAACTTCTCTTAATGAAAATACACGTAAAGCTTTTGCGTGACTGAGATGATCATCGTGCATTCTTGTAGCGATAAAAAGTTAGGCTACTGTACATATTTACGTGCATTCGGCATTGGATGTGGACCTGAGTCACCTGACGAAGATCATCGGTCAGCAGCACAGCAGTTATGGATTCACGCAGCGATCGATCGAACAAAGACGACGACAAGTTGCCAGGCGCCACCAGCAGAGGCGCACAGGCAGAGCACGCATCTGCATGCCTGCCACGAACCGCAGTACTAGTACTTGACAGCGCCAATCCTTAAAGGCTGCTGCATGCAGGCAGCGCTGAATCTGAGAAAGATGCACGCAATAACGCATACTACTGTACGTAGGAGTACTGCTGCTACTAGGAGTCAGTGCCGTGTCCATCCTCGGTTTTCGTGCCTCGAACCAGCAACTACTATACACAACGTTGCCTGCATGGTGACTGGCCGGTGAGGCAACGATTCTGATCAAGTGTTTAAAATTACTAGACGCTTTGGTTTGTTGCGCTTGCCTCCAAACCCTCGGTGCGTCGTCGTCTCTGCTGCCGTGTTGAGAATCCATGGAACCGGAACCCTAGTGTGCGCGCGACACCCACGAGCCACGTACGGCCGGCCGGTTCCTGGTCAGAACCCGACCCAGAAAGACCACGACCGATCTGTGCGAGGTGCCGGGTGCTAATAAAGTCATCAGTCGCAGGATGCGGCCGGCGGTCGGGCCGGCCGAGCCTCCACACACTAATCAGCAGCTCGATCGGCAGATCCTTTCGTCCTTCGCTTCTCGACACACTAAGCCTTACCTGTGCTGACCACAGACTCATCCCTCCTGGCCTCCTGCAGCCTACAGCTAGCTATCTGATCTCATCATCTTCCGTGCACATGTTCTTCGATCATCGCTTTGCTGCTTGCTTGATGCCATGCATGCTTGCGAGTTTGTTGTGACAGAGAGGCCCCCGGTCAAGGCCGCTGTCAAGACCGCGCTGATCTTTGCACGCTCCCTGCTGCTTCCTTTACCTTTAATTTATGCGCATCACATGCATGAATGGCGTCAGGGTTTGCACCACCCACTTTACATACTTCCGTACACTGCGCTGCTTATATTTTCTTGATCGGTCGTGTTTTACAGTAGAGAGGTGTGGGGCATCATCTTGAGGAAGCTAGTTGGTCTTATGGGATAGATGAAAGGAATTAAAGCCCTTCAATGTTAATTGGCTGCGAAAGAGGAAACCACTCAGAAGTGCGGCGTGGTTTCGATTCACTCTTCCTCTTGATCGGTTGGTCGTTGTGGAAGAAGAGGAATGCAACAGCCAACGATTTTCAATGGAATTGCAACCTCACCGGCTCACTTAATTGGCAGCCAACAATTTTCTTCTGCTTATAATGAATGGGTGAAGAAAAAAATATTCCCAAGTCAATCGCTCAAACCTGCTGTTTTTTATATAGTAGTCCCTCCGTTCCAAATTATAGTTCACTTTGGTTTTTTTCTTGATATATTGCTTTTGCTATGTGCCTAGTTATACATTATATCTAAATGCATAGCAAAAGAAATGCATCTTTTTTGAATAGAAAAGCCAAAACGGCCTACAATTTGGAGCAAAAGGTAGTACTATATATACTAGTTGCATGGAAACAAATGTTAATTAAGGATAGCTTATATTACTCCCTCTATCCCATAAATAGATCTCTATATAGTGTTGTCTTAGGACAAACTTTTTTGAACTTTGACTGAATTTCTAGAAAACCCCATCAAGATTTATGATATTAACAATTAGTATCATTAGATATAACATAGAATATATTTTCATAATATATACTCACCTTATATCACAAATGTTGTTATTTTTTCTATAAAGTTAGTTAAACTTTAAAACTTCAATGGATTCTAAAAATTACTTCATCCAGGGACATATGCATAAGAGGCAGGAGCTTGGAAACAAAGGCACTGCAAGAAAAGTGTCGTACTACAAATACTTTAACAATGTTTTTATTTATTTTATTGTTTACATTACAAATTTAAATAAGACGGCCGGTCAAACACCGAAGTCTATCTAGAAGTTAAACACAACACACTATGAATGGGACGAGGGAGCATATACACACACACGCATGTGTGATGAATTTGTTGGTGCGCCCATGCCCATGCATGAATCGGTGTGGGCGATGGGGGCGTGCGGTCGGGTCGGTCCTGGACTCCTGGTATGGCACTCCACATGTATGGATCGGTAGGGCACTCCACATGCATCCACGACGAGACGAGCGAGCCACCTGGCCGGCTTTCCGGTTTTCCATCCCCGTCAATCGACGAATGGCGACAGGAGCACTGCACATGCATCGCCCGCGAATTTTACATTTACACACGTAACTATATCCAGCCTTCGTCCAATGTAATCGCGTCAACTTTTCATCTGCGGCACGTACGGCATATAAAAATTACTGTGGTATAGTACTATATAAATAGCGATGTGTACTGTATGTGTGTATATATGTAAACGACTTTTTTTTAGGTTATACAGTACAACGTAGACGTCTAACATGCACGCACACTCACTCCTATAAACACACGTAACCCAAGGACTAAGTCAGCAAATCTTGAAGTTCAAAAGGTCATATGAGATATACAATTTGACTTTTTATAGTTATAATGGGTGTCATTGGTCAGCAACAGGGAGTGCCAATGAACCGTGAGCTAATTGGAATCACTATCGTGTGACAGGAACAGGGAGGTCTGATCAATCTCTGATCTCATCGATGAGATCACTATCGTGTGACAGTAAATTATTAACCTGCCATTATAATTGTAGGGCCATTTGTGTCATGTCACTCGCACTCTTCTCTTTTCTTTAGATAATGGATAAACATATCCGGCTTCTACATCTAAGGATGTACACAGCCAAACTCGCACTCTTCTCTATTACGCTCCCTAATTGGAGAAAGCTTATTATGCATATGCCGTGTTTTAATTTCTCCGTAATAGCGACCACCCTATATATCTATTATAGCTCTAGCCTTTTATTTGCTCGATCAGGCACGTGCTAGCACTATGTATAACAACAAGATTATTGTTGCACCTACCCGGCCCTTGATGGGTTCTTCATTTCTTTGATACTGACTTAGATAAAGAAGATCATATCTTGTCCCCTATATATACTAATAGTACTTACTTTGCCTACCTACCTAGCTTGATATCCGGAATCTGAGTGAAGAGCGCTAGCCACCTAATAGTCTAATTGATTTTCACTTTTCAGTGTGTGTGTTCAGGCAAAAACTGAAAAGGCGAGATGTGTTAATCTACTGCATCTGCATGGCACACCTACAGCATGCAATGCATACGAGTTTTCTGATTGGGTACTAGACTAATTCCGTTCTGCTTGACCATTAAGGTCACAAAACCTGAATATACAAAGAACTATACTTCTTCATTCTGTCGATACTAGCTGCCAATCATTGATACTACTGTATTTGTTGATGCCAGAATTGGTTACCGCTTTGACCTCACCCAGTGACACCGCGTTGACTCTCAACAATAATCTCACCCTCACGTCGGCCTGCATAATTGCAAAGGACAAACGAGCAGTACTCCGCCGACCGCCGGGGCGTCATCGTCCCACATCTCCCTAGCCAGCTAGCACGGCACGTCAAACTGGACCAGCCTCCTCAGGTCTCCTCCGGGGCCTCAACCAACGTTGACGACGGAAAGGCACTGGGCACCGGGGACGCCACCACAAGCATGTGGCCGGCCGGACCATCGGCGTGCACCTAAACCCACTCGCTTTCGTCGGCCGCGCTGAGCCCTAAGCCCTACCTCTGCGTGACAGCAGGTAGTGTGGCTGTGGCCTAGCTCACCGAGCGCGACGTCTGCATACCAATGGGAGCATTTCAGCCTCACGTCGAGGCAGCGGCAGAGGCAGAGCGATTCGATCGGCAGGATTGCTGCTGCATGCGCCGGTAGGTGCGAGCTGGGTCGTGACTCGTGTCTGTCTCCGTCGACCAAATCCTTATTTGGCGCACGCGCACCGCTATAGTTTCTGGCGCACACGTCCTCCTTAAGGAATCCTAAGAGCTGGTGTCTTGTGTCCTTCCGTTTTTCTCTTTTCTTTTCGTGTCTGGATTCATCCAGTGAGTAGAGATACTTTTAAAATAATTCAAACAGTAAACCGCCCAGTATCCGGAGGACCGTTCGCTTTCCCCTTTCTCCTCCTCAACGCGCCGTTGGGAATCCCTTGCCGGAGCGGCGATTTTTGGCGACGGAGGATCCTCCCACCGGCGGGGTTTCTCTTTTGTCGTCTCCGCCGTGGGATTACTCCTACGCATCGTGCGCACACAGAGAAGGTGGACCGCTGCAAGCCGGCAAGGTCGCTTGCCGCCGGTCCAGATCTGGCGTCCACGCCTCGCTTTGTCTGCCACGAAGTCGCCATCGCGCGTTTCTTCTCCAGCTCCGGCCCATCTCCCGTGCCCCTTCCCTCCCTTCGTCTGTGTGGAGGCGGAGGTCTCGCCGTTGAACCCGGTGCCCTTCCTCTGCGTGGAGGCGGAGGCCTCGCCGTCGACCCCGGTCTTCTTCGTCTGCGTGGAGGCGGAGGCCTCGCCGTTGACCCCGGTGGCCCCTCCTCGCTCGTCCGTGCTCCTTCCCTCCGTCGACGGGGACGTAGAGGTGAGGGTTCACCTTGTTTCCCGTGATTTTTTTGAAGGTTTCTGGTGGCGGAATCCTTGCCATCGTCGCGTCCGCCTCCTCGTATCCTCCAACGCCGCCACCGGAGGAACGAACGCGGCAACGCCGACCTCGCCTGCGTCGCGAGCGGCCCCCAGCGGCGTGGTAGGGGGGCGAGCCTGGCTGCCTCCTTATCGACTGGTCCTGCTCATCTCTCCCTCCTGTCTCGCTGCGCCGTACCCTCTGCTTCGGAGTTGGCCCTGCCGGGGTGTGCGTGGCCTCTTCCTCTTCGTCGGCGACAGCGGCTCAGCTCGGCGACCAAAACTGGCAGCAGCTCGTCCCTTCCTCCTCGGCATCTCGCTGTGCCAAGCATGCATGTCGTCCTCCTTCCTCGAAAGCGTGAGTGCCGCAAGCCGAGGCAACTGGCAAGCAACTCCATGCCTGTTGCCCCTGCTTGAGGAACGCCGCTAGGCTGTTCGATGAAATGCCCATTCAAAACATCGTGACATGAAAAACATCATTTCTTCTACCTCTGTCTGATGAAATCTACATACAAGCTCCACAAGCTAGATGATGGATGATGGCAAATGTATGTGCCAGCCGATCGTTTCATTGCCTGTATTTTCCTCCTTTCTAAAATCTCACTGAAATTTTAAATATCTACTACAGGTATCAGCACCGGCAAATGACAAATGGTGGCTCAGATCTCCAGCTATCCTAAGCTGCTTCCACAGCATATATGCCAATTTGGTACCTCTCTGTTTCATCAACTCTATTATATATACTCTTTTGCCTGATCTGAGACAGGTGAGGTTTAACACTGCAGCCACTATGCCTGATAATATTCTTTTATTTTCCCAGCTGTTTCTACATTTATGTTTTGTTTAATCTAAGAAGCTTTTGTTTGGTTCACTATGCAATAAAAGCTCAAATAAGCCAAACCATTAATCCTTCTAAATTTTCCTCAATTAATCCAATCAGATTTCAACCAACAGCCCCACCACACAAACTAATTGCAAGAGACCATGGCAATGACTACAAATTCATCATAACTTTTGGAGTAAGTATTTTCCAATTACTTTTGTTGGATTGTAATATTACGATTTTTTACATACCTTCATAACCCGCGCATAAAAAAAAAAATATTGTTCACAACTCAGTTACTATTTTCTCTTCAGGATAAAATGTATCCCAATCTCTGATAGATGCCTCCACAAAATATATGCACCTACATCCTGTGTGAAATTGATAGCTTCTGAGTTTCTAGCAACTGAACAATAAAACACATGAAGATACATCAATCTCATGTCTAAAAGCGGGCTTGATGACTGCCAATCCAGGCAGGTATGCAAAATACATTGTCCACCATATTTCAGTTATATATATTTAGATGTGCAGTTTCTAGATATTTTGTGACGATGATTTTGTACTGTTGCAGTTATCAATTCATCCCTACCAATGTGGTCATTTTGTGAAATCTAATCACCTATATGGTTTACTTTGTGTTGCCTAAGCCCAGAGATTAGGCAGTCAGCAGCACAAATGCATAGTAGCAGGACTCAAGCAAGCCAGTAGCATCAATTAAGTACAAGCCAGAGGCAGCTCAGGACTCAAGGAAGCCAGTTCTGATTTAGATGCCATTGAACAATTAAAGCTAAAACTGTAGCCTCTTTAATTATGCAGCAAGACATGAGAGGCCTCGATTTATGTGATTGAACACACATAAAATTGAGTCCTCTTAATTCTATTTCCATTTATTCTTAAAAAAATATGATACTTTTTGCTTCGGTTCCATGAACAGTAAACCACCAAACTTGAATAAATGGAGTGGCCCGATCAAGGAGACCGTAGCCGGTCATGGCGACCTACACTTCAAAATATCTCTCTTAATATTCCGCATCATTAAATAGATATACATCAATACCTTTTTAAAATATTTTCCATCATAAAATAGATACATCAAAGTGTGTCTCTTTTAATATTTTGCATCATTAAATAAACACATCAAAGTGTATGCAATCCTTTCTACTTCATACAAGCAGCGAAGGACCATGGGTCGCTCTCTCCGCATACTGCAAAAAATCATGCCCTCCGCACTAGCCTGACATAGGCATACTGCAAAAAATCGTCGTCTACATATCATTTTTGGTGTCGGATTTGTGATTCGAGCGGGAGGAGCTGAGTCTAACAAATCCTGTGCAAATCCAGTGGATGCCTGGTTGAATTAATCTGCTCCCGAGATACAGCTGCTTCTGCATCGAGTACATCGTCGTCTTCAGCCATAGGGGGCCTCGAACGCCTTGCTCCTGCTCCTCCATGTTCCTGTTCATGTTTATTCTTTTTGTCCACTGCAACTTGGGGATACAATGCCCATAACTTCGAATTTGTTTTGTGTGGTTGGTCAGTTATCGCAGTTTTCTGACAGGATCAGACACCAAGGGTCAGTAGATAACACATATATATATATATATATATATAAGGACAACTCAGCTCAAGGACACTTCAGAAGCCTGAAGACTTATCCTCAAAGGACTCCAGAAGGCTCTTCTGCTTCTATAAAGCAGGAAGGCTGTCTTCTGCATTGGACATCGACTCCTCTGCATTCAGCATCGCCACACACATCTAGAATCAGAAGAGAAATAAATGAAAAATTTCAGTCCGTATACCAAGAATATGAAGAGAATATAAAGAAAGATTATGAGGAATACATAAAGAAAGATTATGATTCAAAAATGAATATAAATATATCTGATTATTATGATAATAATGAGGACGAAAATAATGATATGATAGATGAGAACATGTTAGATGTTCGTGGTCATGGGCAACCACCAGAATATTAATAAACCTGAGGATACGGATTTTGAAGATCTTGATTAAATAAGCATAATCAATACATTGGAAGTTCTATGAATATATATATTTGCATATGTTGATAAGGTGTTATCAACAATTTGTCCGGGGAATATATCATAATACAGGCCAGAGTTTTGATTTGATGTTTTACAACATCAATCAATTGGGCGTGGAAGGCCATATCCATACTCAAGTGAAAAATTTTCAAAAAATATGATTGAAGATAATCCATAAGAATGAATAAGATAATCATCGGCTACTGTCATCGACATCTGATGACTCATCAGACCTCATCATGGATCCAAGGTTGTTGCATGCCAGAAATATTCTGGAGAAGCCACGACGAGCGTCGCTATCCATGCATGCTTGAGTTCAATTATTAAATATATATATATATATATATATATATATATATATAGGGTGCACTTTCTATACACCCGGGAGTAGTTACACCCACTGTTCTTATTGGATATATATCCATCGGCCAAAACCCGTCCTGCTCTTTTTGCGCCAATTGCAATGCATGTTTGCATGCGGCCGAACGTTACACGTCCATATCTTGTGGCGTGAATTGGTTAGCTTCTTTTATTTAATAAAGTGGACACGAAATTATTTACATCCGTATATGCATCTGTGTTAATAAAGTATAAACGCATATGATTTATTTTAGTATGTCCATATACTTTAGAGAAACGCATATGATTTATTTTAGTATGTCCATATACTTTAGAGTATATCCATATACTTAGGGGATTATTTTAGTATGTCCATATACTTTGGGAGTATATCCATATACTTAGGGGATTATTTTAGTATGTCCATATACTTTGGGAGTATATCCATATACTTAGGGGATTATTTTAGTATATCTTCATACGTGTTCTTAAAAGGAAGCAGCTAGTACGTGTTTATACTTTTTGACAAATGAGTATATGTATATACTTTTTTTTTTTTGAACCTATATGTATATACCTTTTTTCAATGAAGTATGCAGATGTAAGTATGCAAGTCATAAAAAGTATGCACTCATACTTTCAAAAGCAGTATTTATATTGCCACACTAAGTATATGCATATATACCATTAAAAAGGAGCATTACAAGTAATTTGTGCGGAACGGGTGAAATGCGTAGAAGTACACATTAAGAATATAATATTTAAAGCGTACTGTTCTACTGTTCTGAACATGTATCAGGTGATACTCTAATCTAAAAATACCAAACGATACTCTAAATCTGAATAGTTCCTAAGGCAGAGAGTTGATAATCCTGATTGGTTTTGATCGACGACATCCGGGTAGTACGTAATAGAACATCAATCAACACCCTACCAATCTCAGCCTGAAAAGAAAATAGATAGGAGTCAAATCCTCACACAATACACCACACTGATTATCCACGATCTCTATGTGAAAAGGAAATATCAATTAGAAATATTATTCAGACCTTCGCTTACTGGTTCAAAGAAAAAAATAATACAGAATCATTAGCCTCGCAAGGGGCGGCCGGCGGACCGCATGTTGAACTCACGAGCCTGTTGCCATGCATGGCCGTCCAGCGGTCACTGTTAGTGGAAGGAGCAGAAACACGTACCTGTCCCGGCACCGTCGGGGGTCGCAGCAAAGGTACCGTCGATCTGAACAGCGGCGCTGCTCAGATCCATGGAAGTTTGGAGGGCTGGGGAGGGGACGCGCCGCCGAGAGCGTGGAGGAAGGGGGGCGCCATGGCGCCGGCGTGATGCTCGTCGGTGGTGGAAGTGTCCCGCGCCGCCGCTGTCCACGTCGCCAGGAGATGGGGAGGCTTCGCCATCGTAGCCCGTAGTAAGTAGGAGAGCAATCACTGCAGCAGCCGCTAGGAGAGATCGATCGACACATCTTGGAGAGAGCCGCCGCCAGCCGTCCTGGAGAGATGCGATGAGAGAGAGATGAGAGATTATTAATGCCAGCCATGAGACGACGTATATACTCAACCCATCGCCAGCTTGATCCGCTTCCTACGCTAATTATCTCCTCATCCGGCGGCACCGTAGGGTCAAGTTATTTCAACCCGTTAGCTACGCTAATTGGGCGGCCGGTCACGTTGGTGTGGGAAAAGGGGAGGGTGTAACTACTCCTAGGGTGTAGGAAAAATTTACCCTATATATATATATATATATATTAACGCAACTGCTACACTTACTAAAACTTCAAGATATACTTTTAATAGATTGAATCTAGGAGTCGACAGTAGTCCATGTATTTGCACTGACTTGTCTTGCAACCAGATGCTTAGTTGGTTTCTATCTGTCCTTTCAAGAATGATTGTTTGACATGTATGTAGGATACTAGAGAACAGTAGAACTGTTTAATGATTCTTCAAACCTAGCTGGAGACATTCCTGAATTTGTAATTATAATGTGGGAGTCAAATTGTCCTGAAATTCGATTCATTAAAATTAAAATATGATCTGGCTTGTTGCAGATAATTTTAGCAAATATTCAAGGTGATCTGGCTTGTGATTGGAAATTTAGCTTCTACTAACATTGCTACATGTTATCTGCTCTTATTTAGTATGTTTGGCCTACGACTGAATATTCTTTACAAACAAATATCAGTTGCATATTTAGCTTCTGATAACAAATTTCTTCCCTTCTACTATGCAAAGACGTACATGTACCTTCTGAATCTCCTATGTTAGATAGTATAATAAAGTTTTTTATTGTTGTAAATAGTTAAGTTATACAAATTAGTATTGCTTAAAAGATCGTGCATTAGCTTAGCAGAACTGACCAGTTGGTTTAGACATACAGTGATCCCCATAAATATGAATGTAACGAACTCTCACTCCATTCATTACAGTTTGGTCTTTTAAGGAAGCACCTAGCTGGAATGTTAATGTTTAAACTAGGTATTAGGATCCTAAAATTTTTTTTACTAGTATACATTTTATATGTTGAAGAAATAAACCAGCTATGTGGAGTAGTCGATTATAGTATACTAGTTTAGATTCAACAATGTCTATTTCAAATTGAACTAAATTACTCCTCAATCTCCTCCAATCCTATCCGAAGGAGGCATAATATTGTGTTTTATTTTTTGAACCTAGCAATAGAAATCTCTTACTGTCATAAGTGAGTTGATCACTTTTTGAGAGTTACTTTATTAATCTCAGAATTTTTATATGAGATTACTAATTTTCTGTATGCATGAAGTGTTTATTTTTTTTTTGGGTGTGCTTGTACTGTCTTAGGATCTTTTTGAGTCAATGTTTTATTTCTGTTAAAGTTGTGTGCTCCTCTATATGACAAGCTTATCAGCTCCTCTGGATTCCATCATTGTCATATGGTGTTTGTGCTTTCTGTACTTTTTTTTAAACTAATATGCATTTGTTGAAACAATTAAACCATGCATTTAAGTTGTAGATCTTGTTATTTAGGTTGATTTTACAATTTTATAGTCAGTATATTTTCAGAACTGTATTCCATTCTTGATTGAAATATGTTACACTTTAATCATGTAAGTCCTGAGGCCCCAAAATTGACTAGAGGTGGGATTACCACAAATGTTATTTAAATATTTTTTTGCTGTGCACAGTTTATCCAAGTATAACTCTTTCAGGAATTAGTTTCTTGACTCTTTGAACTAGCTAGAAACATCAGTAGATCACTTTCATGTTTTTTTTCCTCACTGTACAAGCATGTTAGGCTTACCCTTAATGGGGCCATTGAGATTTAATTGGAACCAAATCTTTACATGAAGGTTATTACAGGCTAAGTGTTTGCATGTTACACATTTGTTCCAGTATATGATCAGGGAATTCTAATTGGCATCTGAAAGTTTGCAACAAAGCACGCACATGCTAAATGGTCATTTCATATAATAACGCAACATTCGGAGCATGATGTGAATTCTCGATATTCCTTTTTTTTGTATTGTCCCTCATTAGTCACAGAATGAGCTAAGTTCCGGTCCCAGGGCCATTAACATTCCTACATAGTATATCTATTAAATCTTAGCAATTAAAATGAGGGTGGGGGTGATTGGGTGAAATGTCAACAGTTGTCTGCAAACAAAGGGAATATGTACATGAGCTCAATTACAGGTATTGGCCTATTTAGTACACGAACAATCCTATGTATACCACCTTTAGGCATTTTTTTTTTAAAGCTCAACCTTCATGCATTCTTGATCTTCGTCTCTAGGAAGTTCTCCACTGCAACTTAATTTGGATCTGACCATTCTTTGAGTCTATGAGATGGTACTTTTCATTAATTTTCTTGTTACTGATCATGTCTGCAAGGCTGACATCAATGTAGCCCAAAGTTTCCTAGATCAAGAAAATACAGGCATCCAGATTGATATTTATGCCTTCAAATGATTCACCTTTACATTTTTCTCTACATACTTTAGGGCAGCAGTTCCAAAAAAGCCAGTTACTGATTCTATACCTAACAGTCACCAGGTGCAGTAGATTAGTGATAAAAGGGATGATTAGAATTCCATTCTACCTTCCCATATATCAGTCCTTTCTTTGGGGATTTATTTATGACTTCAACATGTAGTTTATCATTTACAGGAGGCTCCTCACACACAAACTTGAATTCATCCTCCCATTGTGGATCCCTATTCTTATTGATGACCTAGCACAGGGGTGAAGGTTACATAAAGTTAGAATTTAATCGCTGTCATATATGATAAGAATGTGCAATTCACTAAACAGAAAGTGTGCAGTATAGCAGCAAAGCTCTTGCAGGTCTGCTTGCTACTTGTTTGTGATAATTTGTGTGTTGATTGATAACTGAAGTATGTTTGGAATAATTTGTGTGTTGTTTGATAACTACAGTATGTTTGTCCGATTGATATCTGAATGCCTGCTTTGACAACTGCAAACTAGTCCCTTAAATATGCCCATGTTTGATGAATTGCCGAAATTCTGATCGCTTAAAGTTATGCTAGATTTGGAAGTAGTACTCTGAGAATGTTTGTTTTCTGCTGGCTGCTCCTATGGTCTGGGCATAATATTGTGATTTTTACATAAATTGAATCCATCTATTGTTAATTATATCCATTTAATGAGTTCTCTGGTTTAGGATGTATTTTTTTGTGCAACTATATGGGCCTCGACATGAAATGTATTGACTGTTTTTAAATTGTTATACCTACTTAAATACATGTATATGCATGTTGTCATAATTGTGTTTACTTTTTCGACAATATTATTGTAATGCGTTTCTAGTATCATCAAATTCCATTCCTGATTGTCTTATTTTACAGTCACAGTTTTGTTAAAAGTCTTCTAGGTTAGCATTGATTATCCTAAGGTGCAATTGATTCTTTTTCTTGGATATTTTGGCGAAATAATAATCAGTTTACCCCATTTGATCAGTATAACTTTAATTTAACGCAGTCCATATGACATCTTAGTATAACTTCATAGTCTGTATACCTGTTTATCTTCCTTACTTAAAGCCTTCTGTTATTGTTGATTGAAAGTTACATGTTCCATGGTAGGTTGAGACTACTTTTTTTTTCCAAATTCTTCACCTGAAGTTGATCGGGATTATATTCTACCATTGTGAGAGGGAGAGAGATAGAGGGAGATAGAGATGGGGATAGATAGGGAGAGGGAGAGATAGGGGGGAGAGAGAGGAGAGATAGGTAGAGAGGGAGAGGGAGAGGGAGAGAGAGAGGTATAGAGCGAGAGAGAGAAGGATAGAGAGAGAGGGATAGAGAGAGAGAGACGGAGAGAGGGAGAGATAGAGGGATAGAGGGTTTTAAATTACTTTTTGCTAGCATGGTGAAGCAAAAAAGTTCTCTTCTTGTTTTTTTGCAAAATGCCATCTACATGATTCTCTTTCTGATATAGATTCTGTAGTTTTAAATGACATGGTCAATAGAGACATATTCGTTTTGTTAGTTTCAGTTATTTACTACAATTTCTTCAGAACGTTCTCTAATCAATGCATTTAAGCTGTAGTTTTTTTACAGTCTCAAGTGACGACCTGCTCTTTATTGGTGCCAGCACTAGGCCGAATCACAAAAGCACTCACATCCAACGGCTGCTCTATTGAGTTCCAAATCAGGTACGCGATAAACTTGAAATGACTTAACCTAGGTTTTAGCCTCTATATTTGAGGCTCAAGCCATGGCCATGGTACATCTGTTTTCACCTAATAAATTATATCTTGTTTTCGATATAGTGTCATACTTAGTGTAAGTGTGGAATATTCTTCTGTATTCCTCCAAACCCTAGAGGGTGGGCAATATAGTTGCTGTACATGGGCCACATGGGCCTTTACACATATACACTAACACTTAGCAGCTGTTGTAGCTTAGCAAAAGCATGAGGGAACGTTTTTCTTACATGCTGCCAACACCCGCTCTCACCATCGCTTCCACCTCCCTCCACAATATGTTCCATGCTTTTAAACATATTAATTCCTTCAGTCTATGTGTTATTATTAGATATACAGTCAGAGATAGTCAGCAGATTTGAGTTAGGTGTGATAGTGGTTGCTCAAAACTGCTTGGTTCTATTCGAGCATGAAAAGATTGGTGTGTTTGTGTGTGTGTTTGCGAGTAGTGATTAGATTGAGCGACTAAAATTGAAGAGAATTCCTTTAATCCATATTGATTTTTGGCGATGACTTTTTTTTTTTTGTATAGCTTGGGTATGCTTTGGTATCTCTAGTCTGCATCTGGACTGAAACTTCTTTTTACAATGTACTTTTTGTAGGTCTTCATCAAATTCTGATGCTTTTTTTGTAACCATGCTTTTAGTTATGAAAGAGTTGTGACCACCTCTATGACAAACCTAGATAAATTATGACTAACTGTTTTTTGATTGTGTGATAACAGAGTCTGCGGAGTGAATCTATTACGTGCATTTCTTCCACGAAACACTTTTCAAGACAAAAACAATGACGAAGAAGGTATGCCATAATGTCACATAATTTTATTATTAGAATTACATGCACTGCTAGGTTCAAAAAACTTTATATTCACAATTTTCAAACTTTGAACTATGACATAATAAACTTTGTGTTGCTATGTTTAAAACTTTTTGCATGATAGGTTCAGAAACTTTAGTATTAGATTTCAAAACTATCAAGTTTAATTTTTTCAAAAACTATATACTGCTACGTTAAAAGCTTTTAACTATTAATATTATAAACTTTTTATTTCTTGGTTCAAAACTTTTTAGACTATAACTTTGTACTAATAAGTTTAAAACTTTTGTCCATAATATTTATTTACTTTTAACTGCTAGTTTCATTACTTTTTAGACAATTATATTTATACACTTTTTTTTTTGCTGCTAGTTTAAAATTTTATATACTGCTAGGTTCAAAATTTTTTAGACTATAATAATATAAACTTTGTACTAATATGTTGAAAACTTTACACTTGCTTTTACAAAACTTTAACTCATGACATAGCAGACTTTCTAATCCCATTTAATTAACTTTTAACTATTGCATGAATAAACTTTTTGAACTTGTTGCCACTATAGATTGCTAGGTTAAAAACTTTAGACTATAATATTTATAAACTTTTTTACTGTTAGGTTCAAAACTTTACACTAGAACATTAGCAACTTTGTATTGATAGGTTCAAAACTTTTACACTGAATTTATAGAACTTTATACTATTACACTGAAAAAACTTTTTATTGCTAGGTTTTAAACTTTGAACTATTGCAACATAAACTTTTTTTTTCTGAACTATTCAATTATGTACTGCTAGTTATAATTTTTTTACTAGAACACTAGGAACTTTGTACTGGTAGGTTGGAAACTTTCTACACTCGAATTAAGTACTGCTAGTTAAAATTTATTGCCTAAAACATTATGTACTACGATCTATCACAGTTAAAGTTGTTTTGATACTATTATCTTTTTGTTCACCATTTTTCATGTCATCATACATGCTTACATTGGTTATTTTTTCTATTTTGACAGAGTTTCAGTACAAGTATAAAAGTGTGGGCTGTTTTCAAATTTCATGAAGAATTTGACTGATGCACAAAGAGCTTTCGTTAGGGCTTGTAATAGTATAAAAAGTTAATTTATGATGAATATTCTAATGTCAAGGAAGAAGGTGTTCAGTGGACTAATCCTAAATCAGAGGTCAAAAATGATTCAATTTACACAAAATAGACTTTTTTGTAAGTAACTCATATCTTCTTTTTTTTTGTACTCAACAAAAAATGATGTGCTCTATTTGAAATGGTTTTTAGACAAGCTACTCTCAATTAGTTTTTGCTTAATTTGATATTTTCTAACTTTCATCTAACAGGTATTTTTTCCTCGTTGACGTGTTTGCTCCTGACTGTTGATCACCATCCCTCATCTCAGTCTTCTCACTGCTATACCTGTAAGTTTCTAATCTTACCTTGTTATGTCTTTGTTTGCACAATATACTGTTACATCATGCTCCAAAAGTGCAGCAATCTCAGTCACAGTTCCCTGTCTTAGCAACTCAGTGTTCTATTTTGAAGCATGAATTTACTTTTTCAGAGTATGAAGATGTTATCTTCCTTTCTTTATTAGTAGACTTTTCTTTATCTCCCTCATAGAAATTACCATTGAGTATATTGATCATGTTAGTATGAATGACATAGTTGCGTTCATATCCTAAGACATCGACTAAGTATGAATGTGCTTCCATTCTAGAAAAATAGAATGTTTTTTCAATTGAGCTAAAAAATCAGAAAAGCTATTATTTATATTATTGCTTATTCTACTACAAGTCTACAGAGGATAGTAGGGATCATAGAAGATCTGCATGCATAAACAGTTGGGAATATGTTTTTTTATAAGAAATGGATGATCAATACATTTACATGTTAGTTGAATCAAACATATATTGGTCAAAAATGCATATGCAACAAAAGTTTAAACATCTAGAATGAAGCTTCAACCACAGGAGCAACAACATTGACTGGAATTTGTCCAAAAATCTATAAAAATAAATGTTTCAAACATGTTAATAAAATATGGGCACAAATCATTCAGTTGGGAATATGTTTTTATAGGTTATGTAACCGTCCTACACTCGGGTATGGTAGCTAGAACGGAAACTTGATAAAATCGCCACTCCGGCCGCCGCCGACGAGAGCGCGCCGCCGGCCAACTAGGCACGGTTCAAGAGTCGTGTTCAAGCACGAGTTCCTCTTCGTGAGCAAGAAAGAAATACAAAGGAGCTGCTGCCTCCTTGCCCGTTTCATGGGCCTAGAAAGGAAAAGCGAAATGGTAAAATGGGCTTCGAAGTCTTCTCACCAAATCCGGCCCAAAGACACAACAGTCAGGCTCATGGACTCGTTCCTCCTTGCCGCATCCGTTTCTCACCTTCACAGCGACAACTGCAGTGTATTCTTCATCATTTTGAATTCAGCTTTGTCAGAGTCAGTCCCTTGTTGATGATATAACGGCAGGTATGTGACATCCTTCCCTCCTTGAAACACGGCTTGCCCCCAAGCCGTGGTAGAGATGTTCCAAATAAGCTTGTAGCCATCAGGATTCCAAGGCACTTGCAAGTCATCAGTGTTGAATGTCAATCTGATATCATTCTGGATAGGAATATTCGGTGTGCTTCCCTCCTTGGACCAAGGCATGTCCCCAAGCCATCTCAGAAACAACAAACAAATGTGTTCCAATTCTCTAGGATGCCAAACCCAAACTGATGTCAGAAATAAAACAATATTTAGATGGTGATCACCTGTATCCCAAAGCACCTGGATATCTGGCCAGTCACTGTTGCTTGTCAGTAAGCCATGATGATACTGGACAATAGTCTGAACTTTAGGTAGTTGTACATCTATTTGGAACACCAACTTGCAGCTTGTACCTAGCATATTCAGCAGCATCGAATTCCACAGATACACTGTTGTTGCTATATGCAAACTGAGAGCAAACCATGCTGTCAAGTTGATCAGAAATCCATCAATGAGTGATGCTTGCTCGACTGTCTCTGATGGGGTACTAGCGAAGTTCAGAAGTGATGCCAAAACTGAATATGGAGGATTCTTGTTGCTTGCAACAGAAAGAATTCTGTACTTTTCTTGGGATGTAGTCAGATCAGGGAAACTTATCTGGCACTTGCTCCAAAAATATGTGATGAAATAAATTTCCCCATGCAAGAGCAAGGACTTGCCTACTGCTAATATCTCAGTGAAAAGCCAAATCTGATATAAATTGGACTGAAACAGATTGGTAGCTCCTTTACGGTTGACCTCATCAACCTGTGCATTACTTTCAAGAAATTGAAGCCAATGCAGCTTGTGCTTGAAGGACCAGCATGACTCACACTCAATGTTGCCCAGGTCAACATTCACCCAACCACTCTGAGCATAGACCAATGAATCAGTGGCCGTTGGTTTAGGAGCCCAAGTTGAATGGCAATAATTCCACTCGCACTGATCAAGAATTTTGCATATCCTCCGCCAGAGCATAATACATGGTGGTGGCCATGGTTGTGGCAGTGACCAACTGATGGCCGTAGGCCCAAGTGTCACCAATATTATGGATGAGTATTGGACAGATTCAGATAGTGGCCATGGCTCCAACTTGACTTCTACAGTAACTGATCTGATGTGCTTCTCAGTTTCACCAGGCAAGAATATAAGAACTGGTATATGTCCATCCTCGACTAGTTGATGCAAGCAAAGGCCAATAAGCATTAGATCACACTGACTGAGAGCAAACCATGGTGTCACCTTCACTCGACTTGAAACAAGGAACTGTGATGATATATTGTTCTGCTGGGAACCAACAATGACTGTCCCGCACATCCCACTAAGCCAAATTGAATTAGAAACCAGTACTGGACAAACACCTGGTAGCTGCAACATGTTATGATGACCAAATAAAGGCCACAGTGATGGCTGGAGTTGAAGAACAGCAAGCGGAGCCCTTGCTCGCTGCATCCAAACCTCCAATGCATTCTCATAGAGAGGAACACAGGTGACACATCCCAGCATCTCAACACCAATCAAATGAGTAGTGAAAGGCATGATGAGGTACCTGCTCTTTTTGGCTCACGGTCAAATCCTTAAGGTGACTGACGTCCTGCTTCCAGAATGGGGCCATAGAAGCAAGCCAAAGTAGTTCTGCAGTAGGGAAGGTGCTGCTCCACATTTCGTCGAACACCCTTGCAGCATGAACGGATTGAGCGCCTGGCCTCATCCAAGCGGCGGCTAGAACCAGAGAGGATGCATCTGCGCGGGGCGCAGCTGCTGCTGCGAGCGCTTGGACAACGCGTCCGACGGCTCGGTTGAGGGGTGCGTCCAGGGCGAAGCCAGACTCCGGACGCCGGCGAGAAGGTGCGCGTATTGGATGGTGTACTACACCGGTCTGCCGCATCAGCTCTTGAGCTCGAAGTCGATGACGACAGTCGTGAACCAGGATTCGTGGAGGTCGTCTTCGTCGACGTGGACCACGACGTCCGTGAGCACGCCCTCAAGCCGGCGGGGGAGGTGCGCGTACTTCATGGTGTACCACGCCGGGTTGTGGCAGCAGCGCGCGAGCCCGAAGTCGAAGACGGCGGCCGCGAATCAGGAGCCATATAGGCCGTCCGCGTCGACGCAGATGAAGACAATTCGGGCGCGGCTTAGCTGTCTGGGACGTGCTATCTTATCCACCATTTTATAGGTTATCTAAAAAGAAAACAGAGCTATTATTTATTCAAATTGTTTGCCCGTGTTTTTGATTTTGTTAGTCCTAGATAGCTACCAGCAATCGACCAATGAGTATAAAACAGTAAAACTCAAAAGGTATTAAATATCTCACTTTTCACAAGATTTGTTACATCCTATTCAATATGGAAACAAGACCTTGTGTTGTTTATGAAAAGCTAAGTTTGAGCAACTGCCAACAGGCAACAAGACAAAAATTATGTTTATTGATAACACATTCACTCCCTTATGATTCTCTCATGAGGGCGAAAGCTTTTGATGTTCCTCACTCCATAAATTAAGGCAGATGAACCCTTTTAGTTAAGGAAAAAATTGATTGCTAACGTGGGCCTTAGTAAAATACATCTCTGTAAAAGTTGTTTCCATTGGTAGTGTATGTGGTAGCCTTTTTTTGCTTTTAGAAATATTTCATTGTCCGTTTTTGTCGTCTTTCATATTTGGAATTTATGTCAGGCCAGCATTTCATTTGAGTTTCTATTCAACCATCATACAGGCTGTACCAAAAAAGGCTCAAAGTTGAAGTTTGAAAAGGCTGTATTGCTGTTAGTAGGCTCATTGTCTGTCTGTTTGAATTCAGTGTTTCATCTAATAGTGCAGTCACAACACTATTTGGGCTTAGCTGTCTGTCACATGCTGTCTTATCCACCACTGTTACTAGTCTGTTTGCCAACAATTTATTTTTGATCTTGTACAATAAGCAAGGATGATTGGTATATTTTGATCATGTTAATTTAGTACTGTAGAATAGTTCTTCCAACCAAAGTATCTTTTGGTTTCAGTTCTCTGTTATTGGACAATAATATTTTAAAAAATTCATAGAGTATAGTTATATTGCACTTGTTGTATAAAGTTTTTAGAATCATTACTTAAAGTTTTGAAGCTACCAATATAAAGTTTCTAGCTACCGATATAAAGTTTCTTTTTACTTGCAGTTTAGTCTCCAAAATTTTTTTTTTTGGTGATTTAATGTTTTATTGATTCTAATTATAAATTTTTGAATGTAGTAGTACAAACGTTTTTAAAAAACACTAGTCATACATAGTGTGTAATATAGAAATCAAAACTTTGATCTTAGGCTATATTTTAATATTGAAATTTCCTTTCTTTTTTTGGGGAATATTCATTATTTTCAAGTCTTGAAGAAAACAGAGCAACATATTTGCCTTTTGGTTTTATGCTTTTTTGGAAATACAAAAGATGTCACAATTACTTTTTATTTGTAGCGCTTTTTTTTATCATTGTATAATTATTTTTGATGGACATAAGATTTATGTTTTTAAAAAACAACATTTTGTACTTTAACTTCCATATGGATGTGAAACCATCCCCCGCCCTTTTATTTTTCCCACAAACCGCTGTCCCTAAAGAGAAAATTTTAGCTTGATGGAAATTAATTTTTTGTGGCCCAAATAACGGTTGACATGAGAATTTAGAAAAATGGCCAAAAAAATGCTTGACATGAGAAAGGAGAAATGGATACGGGTTTTAAAAAAAGTGGGCCATTGATAGCAAAGCCCAGACATGAGACATGAGAATCAGGCCTCCGTTAGTACCGTGTGCGCCGGTTCCTGTTCTGGCGCGTGCGCGCTGCTTCCTGTTCTGGCGCGCGTGCGCCGAGGAGTAGCGCCCTCCGTCGAGGAGCTAACAGCCATATTTACACGACATCTTATTTTTTTGTGACATATTTACACGACATCTCGCAACGGCATCAGATGCATCAAGAGTCGTCCGAGTCCAGATGGAAAAGGAACTGAACCTGAAGGAATGGACATGCCCATGTAGGCAAGGCGGCAAGCTGCAAACTGATGCATCGATCATGCATACTACCCAGGCTTCCAGCCCATTTGGGTTGGATTCCCTTGCTCTGGCTACCACAATACCACTGCCACAAGTATTTCAGCCTTTGAGTGTAGAGCAAAACAAGAACAAGAGGCCACAAATGTTCATGATTCAAACATTCCGATTTCTGTATGTACACGAGGCATGCTGCTACGGAAGAGACAGAATAGATAGGGAAAAAAAAACGTTACTGGACAAAAGCTTACACCTTACCAGTTGTTTTACAGACTCAAGATTATTATCATTCAACCCAGGGAAAAAAATCCCCCAATGATCCAGTCAGGACTGGATGAACAAACACTTCGTCTGAACTAAAGCTTTACTGCAACTTTGCAAGGCACAAAAGGTTCTCAACCTAGGAAGCCAGAATTAGTCCTGTACTGGGCACCGGGTACAAGTTCAACGACACCTCCCTAAAACTCGAGGATACTAGTTTCAATCACCGGTACATTGTACAAACACATGCAGGTTAATAGCTGCATCAGAACCCACTTGACAACATGCTCATGGACCTAAATCACGCGGCCCAGGCCTCCTAATTTGCAGTGTTCAACAGAAATCAGAAACCTCCACAATAACAGGCAATCTTCCACCTGCCAGCCTGAGCTAAAAAAGCGAGCCAATAACTAAACAAAACAAGCTGCTGATCAAAAACCTCATCTATCAGATATATCTGAAGTGGGAAGTAGTGATTGCGCAGCTTGTATATCTGCATGTGCTTCAGCTTGAACCAGGATCTGAGGCTGCGCTTGTGCTTGTGCTTGTGCTTGCACATGAGCCAGTGTCATGGCCTCTGCTTCAGCTTGGGCTTGACTCTGCTGCTTTAGGAACCGATTCATTCGTTCGAGCAGCTGGACAGCTTTCCTCTTTCCTCTGTCCGTGCCACTTTCTGCTAGCTCCTCCAGCAAAGACACGATGCCCCTGCTCTTGTGCTTCAGCAAGAAGCGTTGCTGCTGCTGTTCGCCCGTTGCAGAGATGCACCATAACAGCAGCAGCATTTTTCCTTGCTCCTTGGAGATCCATTTCTGATAACTCCAACAAGTACAGGTATTGCAGAAGCAGCACCAATAGCTGCCTTAAGCCTCAGGATGGCCTGAGAGGATTGCCAATATTGCAAGGGCCTCATCTACCATCCCACTTTCAGTCTCCATGAGTAGTTCTAGTAGTATAGGTACCAATCCAGCTCTAACAGCTTTCCCCTTGTTGCCCTGGTAAATACACAAGTTAAATAGCGCCGTTGCTGCATCCTTTTTGCCCCGTTGGCTTCCATTACTCAATAGCTGCACGGCGCAGGAATTGCCCCTGAATACCCAATAGTCACCTTGTTCTCATCTACAATAGATAGGCTGAACAGTGTGGCAGCTGAATTCTCCCGAGCCTCCATGCTGCCCCTCTTTAATACGTGCACAATTCCAGGAACAGCTCCAGAAGAGATTATTCTTGCCTTGTTCTCTTCATAGATGGAAAGATTCAAGAGAGCAGTAACCACGTGTTCCTGGGTGCTAACATCAGTGGTTAATAGCATACTAACAAGAATAGGAATAGCACCGGCATCTCCAATACAAGCACGATTTTCAGCACTGCGTTTGGCAAGCTGACGAAGCATACCAGCAGCGCCACGTTGATCTTCAAGGTTTTGGGATGAAAGTTTCTGAAGAAGCTCAAGAACATTGCTATGCTCAGCAGCACTGCATGACAATGGTGCATCCTTAGGTTGAGCTGGGCGTTTTGGAGGATCGATGCCATTTGCCTCGCACCATTGAGTTATGAGGCTACGTAGGACATAATTTGGAGTCAGGGATTTATTGGCAAGCCACTGCTGTGTCTTCGGACAGGTATCATGGCCAGCCTCCAGCCACATCTCTATGTATTCCCGCTCATAAGTCTGAAGAGGCATATAAAAAGAATTTAAGTGAGCTGAAATACAAAAGGTCTGTATATTGAGTGGAAACATTTTAGTTGAATATTGGACAAAAGTATGACCTGTCCAGTGGAGACAATAACTGGATCTTTCATTAAATCCAGTGATATTGGGCATCGGAAATCATCAGGAATAACAGGACGCTGAGTTGTCTTTTGGGGAAATGTTTTCTGTACTTGCTTGAGCGGCCATCTCAGGGTCTTCTGTCTGCACAAAATCCTTAATCCTTTTGAGGAGCATTGACATCTTTTCAACAACTGCACGGGATCACCGCCGCTAGACATTTCATGCAAGGTCAGAGATTCACGATTGAGGTCATGTATTGTGACAAGCTGCAACTTCTCAGATAACCTTCGAAGAATATCTGGGTCAACACTAGCACTGCTGCTTGTATTATAGAGAGACATCAGCTCATTAAAAAGATCATCATCAGATGAATCTGATCGTTCCTTAGCTCTTTTGAACTGAGTATGCACCAATTCAACCTGCATACCATTGCAGATATTATGTATTCAGAACAAGAAAAAAAAAACATCAAAACTGTATTACTATAGTCTATAGAAAGCATTAATGAAAGGAGAAAATCTAGAATGTAGTAGTCTACCTGCTCTCTAACTTCATCAGATATATTAAGTTCATCAAACGAGATACCAGCTAAGGCTTGTTCAAGTCTTGCAGTGACATCCTGGAAAGTCTTCATTATTTTCTCTCTATCAAGAACCTGTAAATAGCAGATGCTTTTATGGTATGAATGGCCATGTGTCGAGCACAAATATTATTTAATTATGTGGTTACTGGCAAAGTGATCACTACAACATAAGAGAAAATTAACCACGCAAGGGATATGCAGGGATTCATTTGATGCTCATATAAGTTCCAGTACCAAATCATAGTGATCTACAACAAACAAGGTTGTGCAAATATATAGGATTCATTTAGTGCCCGTATAGGATCTAAACATTGTGTAAAGTAGGGCGTAGGGTGGAGACAGTAGTAGATAAGGGTGACTCGGCTTGATCACATCTGATAAGAGGCAACAGAACTAAATTCCCAATGGAAGCTGTCCATATCCTATCCTCCAAAGGAATTCAGTGAGGCAGCTCCTTGATTCCTCAATCTTCATGATGGAAGCGGCACCAGAGGCCAATTGAAGTTAGGAGGAAAAGAGTTTAGTAGTCAAGGCGAATAAGACAAAGAGTGAATCACACTAATAGCATTTCCACTTTTAGATGGAGACATAGCAGTGACAGCTTGATGAGTGATGTGGATACAGCCAACTACCAAATTGGTAAGATAAAGGAAAGAAGACATTTTTGGATGGTATTGAATTGTATATCTAAATAGAGTAATTTACAGTGATGTGGAACTAATGTTTCCTATGAATAAGCATGCAATCCTACTCTTCCAAGGCCTCAGAAGTAACTCACCGCTTGCTTAAATGTGACCACCATGTACAAAATTACAATGGAACCATGCAGCATTCAAATTATTTTTAGAGTTCAAGGGCGGGATCACCCCAGCCTTTCGATTGGTATCAGCATTCAAATTATGAGCAGATTCTATGCTTAAAACAACAATACATTCAAAAGTTTAGCTTAAGGTTGTAGTGAAGAAAGTTATGTGACCAGATGACTACCATTATGTTCTGGGATGGCTCATCTTACTCCACTACTTTTAGTCCATATAAGTTACAAATATGTTCCAGTGTGGAGCTTGATGCTATAGACCCATGTCAACCACATTATCTAGGCATATGTATTCTTCTCATAAGAGTTTGCACTAGCATCACAGGCCATTCTTACATGCCTGCACCACAGAAATGGAATAGAAAGTGCAACTGCACAAACGCTGATGTTCAACCAGGTATGGTAATCAACCTAGCAGTAAATAAAAACAGTATGGAGTAATTACATGGTGAGTTTTCACTCTGTATTTCACAGAAATTTGCAGCTATGAAGCTACAATCTTTGTGACATATTAAGACCTCATCAAAGGCACAAACTAAACAACTTTGGAATATCATCCCAGTGGCAAAACATGGTTTGGCCAAGTCTGAGAAACGTATATTGGACAGCCTTGTTCTGCGGCATTAAACAATGTCAAATGCCCTGACTCGGCATTGATTTGACAGCAAGATATTCCAAAAGACCAAGCCTAGTCAAACCTTCAACAAGTAATTCACATTTCATAATAATTACCCAAAAGGGTGGTAGGCAAAAACTTAAATTCCGTACTGTGCAGTCGGGAGTACTTAATTCCCTCCGATTTGCCAGGCAAATCCCCCTTACCTCCACAGCGAAATCGTAATTTATCCACAGCCAAATCGTAATTTATAACGAAAAATCAGTACACAGAAGAAGTTTAAGAAGCCGAGAATAAGCAAGACGACAAAGCCAACACAGGCCTTAGCCGAGAAATCTGACTCACCAGGAAGATCTTGCTGCCGCTGCTGCCGAGCCGAAGCAGCTCCCTGGCGGCGTGGAGCGCCTCCCAGAGCCGGCGTAGCGCGGCCTCCGACGGCGCCGGTAGCGGCGCGGGCGCTTCCTTGGCCTCCTCCAGCATGGGCACGAGCAGCCGGATCCGCCGCGACAGGTTGCAGAACTGCCGCCGGTACGAGTTCCTGAAGTCCGAGATGGCCGCGATCTCGCCCACAAGCTCGAGCAGCCGCTCGACCACCTGGCCCTCCTCAGCCTTCGCCTCCGTCTCCGCCGCTTCTGAGCTCGAGGGCGGCAGCGGGGCGGCGGCGGCGGCGGCCGCCTCGGGTTCCGCGGCAGCGTCGGCGTTCATGCCTGATGTAGGACCAGGCCTGGCCTCGTCGTCCATGGCCGTAGGCCAAGCAAGCGCTCAGGAGGCTCTCGGGCCTCGTCCTGCGCGCCGGCAGCACGGTGGCCGGGGTTGTGGCGGAGCGTGGGGGAAGGGGATTTGGAGAAGGCGGAGAGACGCGGCCGAGACTGTCCTGCCGTCCTGCTCCTCCCCTGCCTCCTCCGCCTAGTATAGCTTCGCTCTGCAATGTGGGCCAGCCAAGCGGTCCCACCGGTCAGCGTCATACTCTCGCTGATATCCACGAGCCGCTCCGCCGGCTCGGCTTGGTCCCGGCTTGTGCACCGGAATGGTAGACCCAGGAAGTGACCGCGGGGTCTCCATCGGTGCATGAACTGGGTTCAGGAAAACAGTAGTAGCTTGGAGTGTGGCATATGGAATGTTTGTTTAGGTTTCTGTTACGGCCCGTTTGGCTTCCCGGAATTTGGAGCGATAGGAATCTACTTACTTAAATTGTGTTTATTTAGTTTGAAATTTGAGATTCCATAACTTTTTCAAAAGTTCATGAAATAAGCCTATCTCAAATTCATAGGGTGGGAGATAGGAATTGAATCGATTGATCGACCGTGAAACACCCTTTGAGATAGGCTTTTTATTTGTGAACTTTTAAAAATTATGGAATCTCAAATTCCAAACTAAATAAATTTTAATTTAGTAAGTAGATTCCAATTCCTCCAAATTCGGAAGCCAAACGGGCCCTTACAGTAAATGACGAATTCGGGTTTTGCTGCCTTTTGGATGGACTGGGAACTCGATCAAATCAAAACCAAAAAACCAAGGTGTCCGTGTCTTGGCTGCTTGACGAACGGATTTTGTAACAAAGCACTTTCTAATCACGAGCGGCTCAACGGTGGCCGGTGGTGGGCCCCCGGTAGTTTGGGTGGTGCGTATGATGCCGCCGGCTTGGTTTGGTTTGGTCCAGCACAAGTGGGTGTAACGGGTAAGCAAAGCGAGTGCAACAAACCAACAATTACATCAGCGAAAAAACTTTAAGCATGGCTTTCTATGGGCGATTTGTCGATGTCGGTACTCATCTCAAAACGCATAAAAAGCAATTGTTTTTTTAATAATAATGGATAGCGGTAGAGTGGGTCATTAGGGTTGGAATTTATGCAGAACCCTTTAGATTGGATTCGATAAGCATTAGAAGGGTTATGATAGTTATCATTGGTTTCCGCGTGAATGATTGTGGACAGTTGGTACGGAGGATGTACAGAATATTTGTTTTCCTTTTCCAAAAAAATGTGATGAAAGCTAAGATGACTTTCCATAGGTTTTTAGTGAGCACACTTTCTCCAGCGGAGGTACAGATGCATTTTTTGCCTGTTTCGTGTATTGCCGGCGCACCTAAAGATTCGTCAAAAATAAAGTACTTCTGTGATAATTATTTTTATTTTATCGCGAGCGGCAATCATGCAAGACTTCTGTCGGGTGCGGGATGCCTCCCAATCGGCCAAGTCCTAGGAATTGCCTGTTCCGAGCAGTAGCCGGCTCGGCTGCAAGCCACCCATCACCGACTGGGCTGCCGGCCGGCCTCCCTCGGCTCGGCTGCCAGCTTGCTAGCGGCTAGCGCGTCTGCGTGACGCGGGCCGTGGGTCCCCAGCGCGCACATGGACTGACGTGTTTCCCGAGGGATCCTGGGCCCACCTGCCAACCACCACCGCACCGCGGGCGCCTTCTCGATCCCGCCCGTCCAATCTAGATCCCACGGGGCGGAGAAAAGCAGGGCACCCGTCGACAGGATCGGGAGCGGGGGCGCGGCCTAGGAAACAGCGTTGGGGAAGCTTCTAGGCGCGCGACGCCTGTGCTCTGCACAGTGTGCTCCGCTCCTGGACCGCCCGCGCCGCGCCGTCGGGACCAGGCAGGCAGAGGAGGCGAACGCCGCGCGCCGGCAGCCGGCCGGCAGCGCAGACAGCGGGCCCCACGGGCGCAGCGGGCGCATGTGACCGCGGGGCGGAGACTGCAGAAAGCGCGAGTCATCGGCGCGGACGGACTCGCGTCCTGCGCGGGCCCGCGCAGCAGCCCCCAGCCGCCACCCACCGGGCACGGCACCGGGCGCGGGCGGCAGGGCAGAGGCAGACGACGTGGCTGTGCTGCGGCGCTGTGCGCTGCGCCGGGCCGTCGTCAGCCGTGCCCGTGTCCAGTGTCCTGTGGCCAGCCGCCGCCACTGAACTGACGCGGGCTTTTGTTCCGGACTTGTGCGCGGCTGGCTGGGCTGGTCCAATGAAAGGACCATGCCCCCGTGACAAGCAAGACTCTGCTGGAGCCGGCAATTTCGCTGCGGGCCTCGGCGCGGATGCAGCTGCCGCTGTTGCTGTCGACGGTCGCTGTATGACTCGCTGGGCTGCGTCTTCGGACGATGGAAGCAGAAAACGTACACGTTGCTGTTGGCTGTTGCACCTTGCACGTGCAGTATATAGTGCAAGGAATAAAGCCTCTTTCCGATCGGCACTGTCCGAGCAGCTGTTATCGGTGCTGTTCTTTTTTGTTAGCTGGCCTTGTCCAAGACTTTAACATCACATTATTGTCTTGGCCCGTCGCTATTCGTGCATAAAATACAGGTTCTGCTAAACAAAACAATGCTCAATACAGGTGTACTAAGTACTAGTCTTCAGTACTAACCGCAACGTCACTAGTATAAAACCGTGCTTTTCCAGCCGTGGGTACCAGGTTAGTACCACCCTTGGCAATGGCAGCTGTTTATGTGGGACGCTGTACGCACCCGTTTTTAGGCAAGGGCACTAACCAAGTCATGGGTTATCACATTCGAGCACTGGAGCCCCGATTGTGGCCTAGGGGCCCAGGCATTTTTTTTTTTTTTTAGGAGAAGGGGCCCAGGCATTGATGGTGCGGTCTCGTTGAGCCCATTTTTGAAAGGCCGGTGGCTGGATGCGAGGCATGAGCCGAGCACTGGGCTGCGGCCTGCGTACATGGGCATTCTCTCGGATTGCAACACCTAGTGGTGGCGAAGCCAGGATTTTAATCTAGGCTGGTTTTATCAATATTTCTTTAACAATATAATTTTATTTGACACGTCAACGAACATCTTGGTTTGGAGGGAGACAACCAATGAAAAAAAATAATTTCAATAAATCCTAAGTGATTTTAGGAGGAATAAAACTAGCTTCTTGCTCTGACGAATGAGTTGAAACTAAAGCGAAACCAACCACTACAAGGACTAAATATAGCATATTATTGTGCAAGTATATAATTCATTGAAATTTAAGATAAATACATTAAAAAGTCTTACAAGTAAGTAATAAACTCTAAAAAAATTACTTCAAATAATTTACCCTCTCAGTATACTAATAATAGTTTGCTCACAATTCTAGGGTGATCCTAGGCCCACAAGGACCGATAGTTTGTTCACAATTTATAGTGGTCCTAGGCCCACAAGGACCACCCTCTAGCTATACCAAAGGCAAGTTGCTCAAAAAAAAGCTATGCCAAAGGCAACAGTACAACTGATTGCTTAGCCAGTCTCTAAGGCTGCCGTCATGTCACGTTAAATGAAATGAAACCCGGGATGAAACATCTCTCTCAATGCATAGTTTTATTCTAGAGTTTTAAAAACATTTAATTCCATGACTCAAAGATAGTTAGTAATCGTGGCAAGTTATGTTCATCTAGATGACACTTATTTCTTATCTCTCTTCTTAAATACATTTGTCATATCATCAAAAATGCATATGTGGCAAGCTATTAATGCAAATGAAACTCGAATGAAACCCCACTAAGGCGCCCTAGTGGAAGTTTTCATCAAAGTTTCATTTGCATTTAGTGGATCCGCCATGTAGGCATTTTGGATAATGTGATACCGTATTTAAGGAGAGAAGGAATGAGTTTCATGGGGATAAAACTCTCTTGGCACGAATACCAACTCTCTATGAGTCTAGAATTTAATTCATATGAAACTCTAGAATGAAACTAAGAGTGAGAGTTTCATCTTTGCTTCATTTTCTTCTATATAACGTAGCAGATCTTAGAAACAACGCTATGAAACTCTTTACTAGGACTGGCCTTAGGGCGTGTCATGCATTTGGGACCCCACCCACCATCATATTTTATGCCCATTTGAAAAAAACAAGCCTCCAAAATGTCTTGAGTGGTCATTTAGAGGATATTTTTAGTATTCAGTGAAATCTTTTTGTAAATGCAAGTCTCCAAAGTGTTTATATTTAACTCTCTAAATATAAACCCTCCGAGGGCATGAAAAGAGTCCCCTCTTACCCCCTATAAAATAAGAAGAGGTGAGTTGAAGACAGGAGGTTGATCGCTCTCTTTCTTCTCTCTATTAGTAGCATTGCATGCGCCTTTGCGCGACTGTGTTAAAAAAATATGAGTGTTTTGATATGTGTTATACGCCATAGAACGATATGCAACCTTGAAAATAGTATAAACTAAACAATTTTATGAAATATTCCTTTGTTGTTTCTTGACTAATGTGTATCACAAAATTAAGGCTTGCCTAACGATGGGAGTATGTGCTGGGTCACTCAACCCACAGCTCATCACCTTAACATTATGATGATGCACACTACAAAGGCCCCCAACAATAAACACCTTACTAGACTAAGGATATTACACCTACATGCAGCTAAAGGAGATTGAGAAAACAAATTTTTAGAGTATATAATATATTATAAGAGAACTGTTGTCTAGCATATTGAGAAAAATTTCATCTCTTTTATTTTCCTAACAGATTGGGCATGCATGTCAATGTAATTTCATAGTTGTAGATACAAACAACCTTGTCTGTGGCTCATGTGTTGCCCAGTGCCTCCAGAGCAACCTTCTGCGCCTACTCTCTCTGCTCGATTGCGTCTTGAATGCAGCTACACAGGAAATTCGTTAGACAAATAAGAGTCGAGATTGATGGTTTACTGCTAATCTAGATACGATAGTACCTTGCCCAGTAGACTAATCTTCCCCAGCACCGGCACGCGAGTAGCTATCACTGGTCGCTTCTCGGTGGATGTGGCCGAGCTGCCGAGCTCATCGTCAAAAGGAGGCGACCCGGGCTCATCTTCGTCCTTGGCAACTCTCCTCATCGCCCTCGAGACTGTGCAACTCACCGAGGTCCTCTCCTGCACAACGACACATTGAAAATCAACACTGATTTGTAGGCCTAAAACTGATAATAAACAAGGGTGCGATCTGCCCCCAATGTTCTTGAATCGAGGCTGACCATACCATGGGGGATGGGCTCTTGGGCATCCTCCTGGGAAGCTGCGGGTGTTGATCGTCCTTGTCGGCGGCGAAGCTCTTGCTCTTGGTCAGCCTGGGCAGCACGCTGCTGCTTTTCCTCACGGACACAGAGCTCATAGCCGATGACACCGCGACGACCCACTCCCGACGAGGCGTCGTCGCAGCTCCGCGGTCCCTGCCAGGCGTCACGGCGCTCGTGCGGTCCTTGACCGCCTCCCAGGGTGCCCTGATGGCCGGCCTCCGAGCACAGGCCACACAACTCCAAAAAAAGGCCCCTCTTATTAGAAATGGATCAGGCTGAACTTTTACAATTCACCACCAGACCGAAAAGCTCCAAAAAACATTAAGATCACAAGTGTTTTCTCTCTGTAGAATAGAAGAACAAGGGTATTAAACTCTTAACACTTTCTGGACATGAAAAATTATCACTTTGAAATACTACCATCAATAATTCTTAGAAAGAATTGATAGTCAAGTATGATTCAGTCATCCCTACGTTGGGCCATGAAGTGCTAGGAGGCATATCCTATACTGTTGCACTTTCTTGTGCCAATTGGCCAAATTCTATAGTTTCTTGTGCCTTCTTTTTGTTGTACTCCTTATCAAGCCAAGTTCTTTTTGTGTTTTGAGGTTTTTGTTTGAAAATCCTTTTTCTTGTGATCACGTAGTTGTTTGGTCGAAAACCGGCGAAGACATATAAAATAATGTAATGCAAGGAGACATGTGCACACATATTCGAGAACCACATATTTCATTAATTCTTTCTTGAATATACAAAATACATGATCAATGAAAAATTGTCTTCTTCCGTCTTCGCGTCATGCTTAAGGAGAGGTTTGACTTGTAGGAAAATTGCGTAGTTCGCCGATTCGGGGGCCTGTTGGGCGCGGCGGTTAATTAGATCCGCAAGACGAGCTTGCGGAAAACCTCCGATTAAGGCTGCGCTTGATGGTCGTCATGTATTTGATCGTCGTCGACCATATCGCGATATATGGCGTAGTAATAATATAGGTGGCTTTACGTCGCTGAAGCTTGGTCGTGACATCACCAACGCCACGTCGGAGTAAACGGAATGTATTGTTGATGAAGGGGATGACTATCGCCTCGTCGGTGCCAGATCATGTATGCCAGCCTTCATTAACCCGGACGTGTGTGAGTTGCTTTTCGCCTCGTCGGTGCCCAGCAACGGTGTATCGATCCCGTTAATTAGGGCGTGTCGATGGAGTAGTGACCTCGCCTCGTCGGCACTCAGCCATGATTCTGTCTAGCCTCGTCGGCACTAGACGTGTAGATGAAAAGTGGTACGGGTATTGCATGGACGATGCTTTCCCATGAGATCGAATTGACAGCCTCTCAGCGTCACTTGCATTAATTAAGGAGCAGGCCAATACGACCTCTGCGATGTAGAAGATCGTGGGATCAAGCCAATATGCCCCTTGATCTCCATCGAAGAAAATAGAGCCAGCTCACAGCAGATGCATATCATGATCAATTGCTCATGAATTTATTAACCACCTAGATTAGACGCTCACCAAGAAGCACAACGTACAGCCAGCGTGTATGAGCGTGTACGATATGATTTTAGTTGAAGGAGAGCGTACGAGCAGCTCGGCGAGATGGACTTGCTTGCCTCTCAGTGACTTAGATTCCGATGTGCAACAGGGCCATGGCCTCGGGTAGGAGTGTAGCAACCAGCAAGATCATGGAGCAGCTTTCGGCCTTTGATGTATGCATGGCGTAGGTACCACCATCTATTCTTGATACGGCAGCTTCTCGAACAGCAGGCCGGCCATCGGCATATCTATGCGTATCTCAAACAACAAACCGCGCCCCGGCATGTACATGCATATGCCGAAGAGCAGTAAGGCTTGGATGTGTATGTGTGAGTGAGATGCTGCCACCGGGCAACACTACGGCCAATACGGCCCTTGGAGCAGCACGACGGGCAATTCTGACTCTCGCATCTTGTGAGCATGTCATCGCGACGAGGAACTCCTGTCTCGAGCGGCCTTGATTTTCTTCATGACTTGGATTGATCAACAACTCGACAACGACCTCGCGCGGCGAGGGTTCTGACGTTGTCAAGTCGGTCGGCTGAACTGGCCGACGTGATGAATATATGGTGATGCAGCTGCACGAACCAGCGAGTTGCTTGCTTGGTTTGATACTCCATCAGCGACCTGATGCTTGCTTGCTCTTTAAGATCGAATCATTGGCCTTCTCGGCATTGATGTTTTTTCACAATGATGAGCGAGACAATCCCGACTTGCACGGTCTTTTCTCTGACTTAGATTGATCATCGATAACTCGACAACGACCTCGCGCGGCGAGGGTTCTGACGTTGTCAAGTTGTTGGACCTCGCGTGGCGAGGGTTCTGACCATGGACGTATAGCAGATTGAAAGAGCGAGCAGCTTGATCTCTTGCTGTATGATCGTCGACAACTTGACAACGACCTCGCGCGGCGAGGATCCGACGTTGTCAAATTGCTGAGCCTTTTTCATGATGAAGCGGTAAATGGGAAGAGCCAGCAGCTTGGGCTCTTGCCATATTTTAATGATTAGATGAATACTAATGGATACATACCAGGCAACATGACGGCCGGCAACGATGAAGAGCACGACGCTCCGGACGCTGCGCTGCTTCAATCCAGGCTTGGCTTCTCGGCGTGCAGGCTTTGACTTCGCACGGCCTCCCGGCGTCGATGCGTGAGAACCAGCAACTTCGACTTGTACAAACTTGGCAACTCGGCGTGCTTGGCATGCTCATCGACAACTTGATGAGCAGCAGCTTCTTACGTCGAAGGGTAATTAGCAGGCGCTGCATGTATATGACCTCTGCATGATGCACGCTCGTGCCTGTGCGCCGACGCGGCCGACCCTTTGGCCTGAGGGTCACGGCTGCTTTATATACGGCAGGAGGCAGCACGTTTGCCCCCTCAGCCAAGAAAACACGTTTAGATTAGATCGACACGAGTCTTGCTCCGATCAATCTCTTGTAGGTGTTGCAACTTGAGTCCTCCAGGGTGTCCCAGGTTGAAAAACAAAGAGTCCGAGATATACAGAGAACGCCCTCTGCTCTCATCTTGCACGCCAAGCAAATAATCATCGAGATGACTCATATACATAAGTTTGGCTCCCTGATGCGTGGACCCAGCCTTGTCATGAGAGTCCCGGTGTACACGCACGGGACACCCACGTACGAATACGTACGTGAACATTTTCAGTATGTGGATGTATCTTGGCTTTGTTAATCAAGATACACATGGATTGAAGTTGCAAAACCAGCCACGTACATTCATATGCGTGCACATACACATGACGCATGGGTGCACCGTGCATGTACATATATGGAGCTCTGATCATGGAATTTGACCGGCCAGTGTCAGCAGCTAGCTTGTAACACCAATAATTGTCCAATAAAAATATTCATCTTGTCTAACGTGATTATTTTTTTTATATTAAAAATAATCGTCAAACAGTAGTGTAAATCGAGATTAAGTGAGCCACCCACTTGGATAGTAGCCAACTCATGTGCCAATTTGGGTCAAATTCTTGCATCATCGGCTATCTCAATCTCAAACCCGTGTAAATTTGATTTTTTCCCCCTTTGACACACCAAGTGTGAGGTTTGTGGCAACTGAAGGATGTGATTGTGTTCCAAAATCAGATCGGTTACCTTATAATTCCCCTTCTCTCAGTCTAGTACAAGACCCTACGAACTTGACAATCGGTTCTAGTTTTGGAGGCATATCCTATACTATTGCACCATGAAAAAAATAGCGCGCTATAATGCCGAAATAAGCGCTATATAGCGTAAAAATAAGCTAGCTAGTAGCGCCGAAATAGCGCGCGCTAGTAGCGCCCGAAGCATCCGTCGCAATGCCAAATAGCGCTATAAGCGCGTTAATAGCGAACTAATAGCGTTTTGGCTAACCTCAGGCTAAATTCTATAGCCCCGATTTTTTCATGGCTGTTGCACTTTCTTGTGCCAATTGGCCAAATTCTATAGTTTCTTGTGCCTTCTTTTTTGTTGCGCTTCTTATCAAGCCAAGTTCTTTTTGTGTTTTGAGGTTTTTGTTTGAAAATCCGTTTTCTTGTGATCACGTAGTGTGTAAGCGAGATTAAGTGAGCCACCCACTTGGATAGTAGCCAACTCATGTGCGGTTTGGGTCGAATTCTTGCATCATCGGCTATCTCAATCTCAAGCCCTTGTAAATCTGATTTTTTTTTTTTCCTTTGACACACCATCAAGTGTGAGGTGTGTGGCAACGAAGGATGTGATTGTGTTCCAAAATCAGCTCGGTCACTTTATAATTTCCCTCTCGATCTAGTACAAGACCCATACGAACTTGACAAACGGTTCTAGTTTTGTGTCTTGGACACCTGATTATCGCCATCTTTTAGCCTCCACTCTATGACCCTCATTTGCACAAACATATCTACTGAGGATCTAACTTTTCCATCCGACTTTCTTATGTTTTTGTATCTTCTTCTAACCTCAAAGCCCTTTTGACCTCCATAACTAACCCAAAACATCCATGCCTCACTTAGATTTATGAATTTCCATGCTAGCTTGAGGCAACAAACCATGAATGAAACACTCTCTACAAATAAAAATATTGATGAAAAGATGTTATATCTACTGCTAAGTAAATATCTGAACAACTATCGGATCAAATGGACAAAAAGGAATAGTCATGGGGTAACACACCTTTTCTCTTCCATCTTTAATATTCAGATTTAGTTTTGATGCACATTTTCCATTTCATTAATGCAAATTTTCCATTGAATCAAACCCTAAACAATCGAATGAGTCACTAGAGAGGACAAAAGGAAGCAAATTAGATTAAGCTGGAACCTGAGCACCTGGGCACGCACTTGAGGATGCAGATCGAGACGGTGACCAACACTTGAGCATGCAGGACGACGAGCCTGGGGCTTTTCCAACATGGGCCAAAATAAGTTGTTTGCTGGTTTCTCAGTGGACCAGGAAGTCCCCCAGCCCAATAATATCACATTGGCTCGGCCCGCTACACATTGTACAATAAAATCAGTTCTAGGTTTATGGCATTGTACAATCCATTTCTTTATATACCTATATATAAAATCGAAGAACACCACCTGTGCTATATTTTGAGTACGACTAAGAAAAGAAACAATCCAATTGAAAAGTCACCTGTGGGCGAAAATCGATTGTTTGGTTAAAATAAATGGCTGTACTTGAAAGTTGAGAATTGTATTTAAATTGGTGAACCGAAAGCAAAGCGTCTCTACATCTAAAGATAAAATTACTCTATCAGAATCAGATCATGCACGTTCAATCGTTCTTCTTTTCACCTCTAGGACCTCATCATCCGTACTGTACCACCAACGTCTCTACCATCATCTTTCTAAGATTAAAAAAAAAGTTAAATTAAGTTCAAGTGTTGGATGAGCCAGACACTGCTGGCTGATTGATTATGGAAGCCACCAGACCTGACAGGAGGCAATTCTTTAACCCAATTCGCAAACAGCGGAGGAAAGTGGTTAGCCGACGTATGCGACTCACATGGCACACCCTGGTTCTAGGTTGCCGTCGCACGACGTCGATGCATTTAATACTGTCGCTGAATAATTTTTTTCTTATTCAGCTGATGATAGGCTTAACCCAGTGCAGCGGCGGCAATAACTCAGCTCCGTTTGCCTCCGCGTTGTCACTGTCACCTTCTCCATCTACGCGTCGTCTGTATCCATTGATCCGGGCAAGGTGCAAGTGTGTAATAACAGTTGGATCCAGCCAACCACCACGCCCGCCCATCTCTTCCCCTCCACATCTTTATCACGGCCGTAAAAAAATGATGATGGCAGCCACAGCCCACACGATGGTTGTGGCAGGCTAGCTGTTTTTCTATACTGAAATGCAAAGTGGCATACGTCAGCTATACGTATATTGTCTAGTCTATCTCTAATTGAGGTTAGGCCATGCGGTGCGGTAACCATATTGTTTAGTAGTCTATCTATAATTAAGGGTCGCTCTCGCTCGCTTTGTAGGAGTAGCGTATAAAGTATTTCCCACTCGATGGTGAAAAGTATGTGACAATTTTTTAACACGAGGTGAGTCGGACTTTAGGGGAAGAGCAATTGACTCGAACACGTTCTTGCACATTTTTACTAGTATAATGTAAGCATTTGTGACAATGGTCATGGAACAAATGGGGTCATAGGCCGCTCCGCCAAGGTTATTAATGAATTTCTTATGGAAATAATGGAACTCCAAGCGCAAAATCGTCCTTCGGACGTATCGTCATTCCTGTTTTGTATGTGTCACATGAACAGCAACAGCTACAGACATATGCTTCTGTTATACTAAATCTCTCTGAACTTAGATAATGCAACTTTTTTTTTAATGTGAGGGCCATGCTCTGATGAGTCATCATCAAAAGGGTAATGCTGCTCTGTAAATCTATGGTCACAATTCACAGCCAAGGATGCGGTGGCTTGTAGTCGATGGTAGGGACGGTCAGGTGGGACGCTACCCACCCACCAGGGGTTCAAATCCCGGTGCCGCGCGACCTTTTCTTGGGATTTTCCAAGATTTTCGGCGTTATGCGTTAAGTGGTAGCGGCGTTCCGTCGGCGACGAGGCGCCTACGGTGACTTCGAGAATCTCAGATGATCGGGCTGCCCGGTCAGCCCGGAGGTGCTCATAGGGGGTAGGGTTTGCGTGCGTGTGTTCATAGGGGTGAGTGTGCGTGCGTGTTGTGAGTGTCTGCGTTGTCTTGTGTCTCAAAAAAAAAAAAAAAAATTCACAGCCAAGGATCTTGTTATGGATAGTTTGTTATAGTAGGTTTTGCCGTTTGCAAATTTACAACAAGTATTTCCAGCAGTCACGATCGATGGACAATAGAGGAACAATCAATACGCACTTGTACAGAAAAAAGGAAAGCTTTTTTCCTTTTTCTTCGAATCTTAGGTCAACGCCCGTGCGTTGCTACGGGTTTCAAAATTAACACTATGTAATTTCAGCTATGACATATGAAAGAAAATTATCTTCTGTACATCATGGTTTCTGACTTGAGGTATGCATGAGTAACTAAAACACCTTATATATAGTCAAACATCTTGCAAGCGCACCAATTTGTTGATGCTTCCCATAACTCTATTTTATTTTACTTTTATTCGGACAGATCAAAATAAAAAGTACCTACTTAGTAAAAAATCAAACAGAGCCGGAGTGAAAGCAGCAGGAGCCGGAGTGAAAGCAGCATGAATTCACTGATGAACAGTACAAATCGCGTCATGTGGCAGCCCATTGGCTTCAGCAGCATCAATACACTTTTATCATAGGATCCTTTCTGGTAATCTTTGTCGTCTAGGAAAATTCCATTCTTATATTCCCTTATTACATATCTTCTTGAAAGCTTGGTATCTTTCAAGCTGCATACAAAGGGTACAGTTAATTTTCTAGAAAGGTATATACCTCAAGGAAATCATACATATGGAGTGCTATTAGTGTGGCATAGCAGCAGAGTTGTTCATCGGTTCAGTGATAAATAACATTTTGACCTTTTTAATTTCTTTCCTGTAACCATAAATGACAGTATTTAGTGAAAGATGGTTTTCAATGGACACACAGTTAAATGAGATAAATCCTAGCTCGAATCTGTAAAGAAACTTTTCATATGATTTATTAGTCATGTTCCCACACCCCTGACAACAATGGTAAAACACAATATAGCTACACTTTATGATGCAACACTACATTGAAAAAAATGCCTTATGAGAAAAAAAAATCAGATTTATTGTTATAACGCAGCCCAAGGCACTAACAAAGCTTCTCAGAAGTCAGATCATCATTTATATCATTTGGTTGAAAAAAGCAAAACAATGTTCCATCAAATTTATATGCCCCAGGTCAACCAAGAAAAAAGAAAACCCAAGATATTCTTGAGACCTTGAGTAGCTTGGCTGATGTGGACCTGTTCATGTTCACCTGGACCTTAGGCCCTCCACAATGAGTGGTGCTAAAAAAACAATTGAGCTGACCCATCAAGAAAAGAGGCGTCGAATCCTACATAGTTGCATTGTTCTGTATCTACATAACTGCAATTCTTGTGCACCCGAGCAACTCAATGCAAAAAGGGAGACTGTTGTTGGTGCATATTTCACTGCAGTCTAAAAAATAGAGTACCTGTTTGTGCATGTACCAAATGGTGCCGAGAGTGCACCAAAGCGGCATCAGTCGTCAGTCATCTTGCCACCTGCCCATGCTGTCAAGCTATCCTGTTAAAAATCCTGCAGGCAAAAGGTCATGTTTAGCAAGTACCAGGAGAAATGGAGAACTGATCATGTAACTGATGGTAGTTGATGGTACAAGAACCATAGAGTTTGGCTCAGTCAAAACTCATTAGTGTTGTCAAGCTCAAAGGTTTGTGTTATCTTTGGGCTCCAACAGCTGGCACTCGTCTAAATCCTTCTTGAAGTCCTATGCTGACAGATGGGCATAAGCAGTCAGGCATAAACTGCTGATTTTCACATTTGATCTTATATATCTGAAAGTAGAAGTTCTTACTTAAGAAACTTAATCCTAAAAATCCCATAATCTTTCAGAAAGAAGATAGAAGTACCTGGAAGTTTCAGTGGATGAGTGTAGCAGGTTCCTACATCTTCCTCAACTGTTGGAATAAATTGGTCAGCGAAGGGATGAGCTTTTATATGAATTATCATTGATTTGCCAATAAGTGCCAAATTAAATCTTGTTCATAGTTTGAGACGGATCAAATTTTACACCATTAGGAAAACCAAGCCACCGGTGAACAACCTGTAGCAAGAATGGTGTCAGACTTTAAAACTGGTAGCAGCATCCACTGATTCACAGCCAAAGCCTCGCTTTGTTTCAGTAAAGCACACCGAAATAGCTAGATCATGAAATCAAAATTTATTCATTTATCCGACACTGTGACGGTACAACATTATAGAACCATAGCATCCTGGCTGTATGGAAAAACCAATAAACAGTTATTCACTCAAGGACTTATTTGAGGCTCATAGATGGAGCGTGAATAAAAAATTTGGTCTTAACATTAACCCATTAACCTGTAAAGCAGAGGGATAAATAAGATAGACAGGGTAGCTGATAAGCATGCACCGTGTAGGCTATGTTTGGTTGCCTGCCATGCCATGATGCAGGGCAAAAATATGTAGTGCAAACCATAAGTATCATGAAAAACCCGTGTAACCTCATCTTTGTTTGGGAGAGCTTACCAACTTCATTTGCAGCTAGGCATTTTGTCGAACACTGGACATGCATGTACCTGAGCATGGCCAGGACGAACGACCCGCTGCCTCCATTGCCAGTGGCGACGAGCTCCCTCACCGTGTGCTGCCTCTATTGCGGTGATGAACCACCCACGCTGGCAACTTCGGCGTCGCGGCTGCGCAGCACCTCGTCGGGGAGGGACGTCGCGCCCGGACCTCCTTGAAGAACTATCGCACGGGCGGCCTCGTCGGGCTTCGGAGCTAATGAAAACCGTCCGAGCTTCGCACCGCCACGCCGCAACTGCCCGCGGCGCAAACAAATCGTCGGCCACGAGTCAAACGAGTCAAATCGAGAAGGGGATCTAAAAAAATCAGCGCACCTGGTGATGTATCCTCCTTCCCTTTGCTTGCGGCGGTGGCGGTGAAGGAGAAGAAGGGGCGGCTAGGTTCGCTTTGCCGAGAGGGTCACGGGGCGGCGGTTGGCGGGGAAGCGTGGATCGGCGTGGGGAAGCTCGGCGACCGGCGGCGGCGGCGGCGAGGTCCCGGCGAAGTCGCCGGTGCGGTTGGGGCCCTTCCGGCTGCGGTTGTCGGCGATTGGGGGAGCGGGTCGCCGTGGGGCCTTTCGGTCTGCGGTCGCGCAGCCGGCGAAGGAGGTTCGCTTGGGGGAGGGAGCGGGTGCCTTCCGGGCTGGCGTCCATCGCGAGATGGGGGCGGTGAACATGCGGTTGTGTTGACGGGAGGAAGGCAGCGGGGGCGAGTGGGGCGGGCGTCGTGCGCGGGAGTGGCGGCAGTTCGTATCTCGGTGATTAGCACCGGCGGGATTACTCCCCGTCGCGGGGTTAATTAGCCGAGGCGGACTCATTAGGGAAAAGGACGATTGCTTTTCCTTCTTTTTAGTAGTAAGATATAGCTGACTTACTTTTTGAAGCTAGCCACCTGAGGTGTCTTTCCCCGCCTAACAACAAAAACAACTTTTGAGTTAACCAACATGGACATTTTGCTTGCTGGCTAAGAGATGCCATTCCATTCCATGCATGATTCCACAGTTCCAGTCGTCGGGCGCCCAACCAACACAGCTAAGGCGTGAGCTCTCCTTCATCGACGGAAAGCCAGCGGCACTGGCCCCGGATGAAGCGGTCACTTCCCGCATTGATATGTACGGGCTCGGGTTCCCGGGAGCGGCGGTCGGGGCCATCAGTAAGGCGCGCAGATATGGAGGACCGGGACCTTTACAGGTTGCTTGTAGTCAGCCGTTTGCGGTGAGGGGAGCTTAGGCACCTAGGTTTGGCCGTGTGTTGTTATTAGTGTGTGAGTAATCAACTTTGTACCTAAACCCCGAGGGTCGACCTAAGTTTGGGTTGGGGGGGGCCCGGCGCTTCGCTACGCCATTGTTGTATCTTCACCTCTTCTTAATATAACCAAAGCCGGCTTGCCGGATCTTTAAAAAATTCCATGCATGATTCAGAGCCTGGGACCCCTCCACCTCCACTCCACTTCATTTGGCCCGGCCCTGGCCACAAAGTCACGCACTAGCTAGCCTCGATCGATGGCCTATCAAGAAGAACACGATGCCTCGTCTCTCCTTTTCTCCAAGCGTCTTTTATCCGTCCATACGCAAAGATGCAGCCCTTTATAGAAGAACGGAATTGGGTTGATGGTGCTCAGAAATTAAGCTGTTACGAACAATCGGGAGAAGTCTGGCATTATTCGGCTCTCTGTGGAGCAAGCAAGCTACGAGTAGACTGAAACGGGACGATGAGAATGAACAGCTCACCGCGGGAGCACGTGGATCGTGTGGTGTGATAACGGGAGATGGACAAGCACCAACAGAAACCTTGGCTAATCGCTGCTGCTGGCAATGGATAAAATTTCCTCGCGGTAGCCGGCGCACATTGAAGCAGAAGGTGGCCTAGGTGAGGCGTTCAATGCGGCCTCGGCTGGCTGTGGCCATTCAGATGCCAGATATGCACGGACTCCTGCCGCGTGAGAGTCCGCCTTTGCAGGCAAGGACATCGCGATGCGCAACTGGACCTGGCGCCAAGGGTGTCCTATCGTGGTTGCAAGTTGGGGCTTCCTGACGCGCTTCTACGGCAAGCGTACGTGAAGACGAGAGAGAATTCTATGAAACCAGCCCGCTTAAAATATCATTTCACCGTGACATGAGAAACCATGATTGATGTCTGAATTGGGGCTTGACAGTGATGAAAAATTCTGGGCCTTAATATTGAGGTGTCACTTGTAAGTGAACTTAACTATGGTTCTCCAAGAAACTTGGTTTTCAAATTCATACAGTTTGGTAGGATCCAATAAACGTTTATGATTTTGACTACAAATGTTTTGGCATGGATTCTCCCTGTTTACCCCTTATCTAGTTTTTCGTTTGGTAGAGTGTCAAATGTTCTATCAACAGGATACGATTTATGGGACGCATAGCAGGTTTAGAGGATAACACACGACTAGTATTTTTACTAGCTCAGGCAAAGAGTGTTGTACATCGCGTTTATGATGATGCTTGGTACTTACACAAAGAATGTTTCATGATATATCAGTTTGGGGTTTTGTATCCCTCTTTATACAATTGATTGAGGAGGTGGGTATAAAGAGATCATATCTCTATCTCTACAAAACGAAAGCTGGGTCGATTTCTTGACCCGTTAGCGTGCCACGTCACCTGTTAACCCGCTACCGATGGATCTGGCCAGAGCACAATGTGAACCATCCGATTGCGGATCAATTCGGGTCTCGGCCCATTAGCAATGAACCCGACAGAAGCTCCTCGACCGAGCTCATCACCTCCGCCTCGCGCCGTCGGCCCGGGCGCCTCCTCCCGCCGGGTTGCTGCTGAGTCGCCGCCGGAGTCCACGTGGATGAGGTCGAGGCCCCCATGCCGGCCGAGCTCCCGCACGTCCACGCCCCCGCGCTGGCCTCCCTCAAACTCGATTCCTGCTTCGCTGCCAGCGCCGCCTCTGCCTCCGCCTCAGCCTCTGTATCAGCCCACGCCATGCAACCGCCGCTGAATCCTCGAGCGATGGGCAGCACAGACGCCGTCTATGAGGGATGACGGCGGGGGAGGTCAACAGCACGGCGGCGGCCTCACGTCCAGAGCCGCCGCCGCAGCTGCCGAGACGCCGGCGACCGGAAGGCGTTCGCGAGGTCCCATGTCGTCACGCCGTAGCTCGCGTTGCCCGCGCCGCTCGCTTGCGTCGTGCCGCGCCCCAGCCAGCAACCGTGCACACCTCCATGGCTCAGTCTGTTCAGCCCTGCCTTTGTTGCGCTCGCGAGGGATGACGGCGGCGGAGCTGAACAGCACGACGTCAGCCTCGTCGGTACGGGTGGTGATTCTGGCAGTATACAGGGTAGGCCAGTCAACATGCTCCGCCAGGTACATGGTTGAATTTCTCGCTTATCCCAGTGTCACCCAGATGCTCGATAAAATGCCCAGTGAACTTATTTTCCTTGAGACACTGCATCCAATCCTAGTGATCGCTAACACTCCATTATCAGTGCAGATCATTACCATGAACTTCCTAGGGTGACTGGAGGTACGAAGCTACTGCGTACTCCCATGTTCTAATGAATTATTCTCCTAGAATGACTTGGAGCGTTCAACCATTTCATAATGTCAATTATATGCAACTATTCAAGTAATTAAACCTAATTAGCAACGTTCTGCCCAAAATCCATTCAGTGGACCTTTCTAAGTTATTTAAGCGTTGAGAGATTAAAGTGCCTTATAAAGCGTCCTCTTATACAATGCAATTTTTTATGGCTTGACTTTTACAATGCTATTCAGATTGATAACCAATTAACCAAATGTATTTCACAAATGAAATCAAATCGAGGATAAAAATGTACCAATCATTTGCCTTTACAAAAACATCCTAATCATTTGCTTATCCAGTGTCTGTTGGGGGCAGGGGTGGCTTACCCAGCAATAGCAAGGGTTTCTGCTTGTGATAGTCTGCTATCTGGGACACTTGTGACATAAATCATCATATTTGAATGTTTTATTTGAACTGTTGAACTATAACGGATGGAATGCACAGAGTAATTATATGGCCAGTCCATTACCAGATTATCCACTTTAATAACCTACTACTCACAAGCGGTTAAAACTAGATCAACTGATGTTGCATCATATTATTAGCAGTAGACAATCTACTTTGTTGGTAGTCGTGTCTCCTTGATCGTTCAAATGCTTACTGTTAAACCATTTCTTCAGGAGAACAATTTCCATTGTTTCAGGCATGCTACTTGCTGTTGCAACTTCAACATATGCCAAGTCAGGTAGATGGAAAAAGCAACAAGAAGCAAAATCTTGCTCTGATGCAAATAGAGACACCGGGGAATAAAGAACTGATCAAAACAGCACTGATGGTAAATTGGTCAAAACAAGGAATAAATACTATTATGGGCTCAAGTAGTTACATTTTCTGGATGTTATTTTACTTAAGAAGATTTTCCCAAATGAAACAAATTACCTTCTTGGCTTTATAGAAACAGACGTAAGTAATACAACTTTCTTTATTGTGTTCATTTCAATTATCTTTCATACCGATACTACTCTAAGAATTAGAACACGCATGTAATCTAGGTGCTATTAAAAAAATATTTGTTGTCTTACATTTTGTTATCAATATTCACGCTTCCTGCTGGAGGCAGTGGTGCTGGCCTGCATTGGACTCTGGTCACAAGACTGCGGTGGATTCACTTGGCGCATGGACGTTGGAGCAAAGATCCTTTGCAAATTCCATAGCAGTGAGAGCAATCCTTCTAGGCGATACGAGCTGCTGCAGAGATTTATATAGTTGGTAGATAACTAAATACCTGTTGGTTAGCTTCATTTACACATTTTTCGTGGATGGCATAGGTTCCTGGTACTGTTATTAATGTGGGATTTCAAGGGCTGTTGCTGACGGAGAAAAGAGATCAATGGCACCTCTATTAGAGGGTGAGGAGGCAAAAGGAGGCACACTGGCTGAAGAATATGTATAGAAAAAAAGGTTGCAATAGATGTAAGGTTACTGTCTACATAATGACTAGCACATTTCATTATGCTTGTGCCAGTTCAGATATAAATTCTACATTTGTGCTAGAGTATATCAACATCAAGAATGAAGTAATTTGACTTGAATTGTGCGATGATATCAATGGTTCAAATATGGCCACGCGCGGCAATGCCGCGTTGTTTTTTCTAGTCCTAATCGGTTTACATATATGTTTTCTGTTTAGTTACAACAAGATCCGACTAACCGGTTACATTTATTTAGTTACAGCAAGATTCGACTAACCAGTCACATGTATATCGACCTATGCCTTGTAAATCAAGCGGACAACGATATCACTCTAAGTTAGTCTGGCCCACCCATGTCTAGGTGGCTAATTTTGATTGTTTTTCGCCATGTTTTTTATCGCGGGCTATGAAAAATACCATCGGGGCTTTTAAGGTGCTATTCGGGCGCAATAAGCGCGCTATAGCCCGCGCTATAGCGCCGCCTTACGCCGCGATAGCGCGACCCTCTTTGCTACCGCTATAGCGTCAATAAGCGTGAAAATAGCGCTATAGCAGCACAATAGCGTGGAAATAGCGCGCTTTAGCGGCGCAATAGCGCGCTATAGCTCCAATAGCGCCAATAGCGTCGAAATTGACAATAGCGTCGCGACGTTTTTCGTGATGGTACCGGTGGGTCTTTTTTTAGGTTCTTCTATTTTTAGAGAGAAATGGTTTGGAAAAACTTTAACGCAAATGGAGCATGGATCTCTTATTTTGAATTTCACTAGACTTGGTATAGATAATTTTTCCTCAAAGGCTAACCTCATCGGAGCTTGTTTGAAATCGAAGGAAACCAAGATATATGGGAAAATAGGATAGAAGAAATGATGATATTGGGGAGGGGAGATAGACAGAGTTGCGATATTGAGCTCCATAGTATGATAGATTATTGATTCATTCCTTCCAAATGATATCTTGGTTAACTAGTAGAATGTGTGGTTAAATCGATTATGACTAACAAAGATCCGACTAACCGGTTACATGTATATTTATCTATGCGTTGTACATCAAGCGGATTAGGATACCACTCCGACTAGTCATCTGGCTGATCCATGTCTAGGTGGCTAATTTTGTCTTCCATGATGGAACTCGTGGGGTCGTGCCCTCATCATGTTCTCCTATTTTTAGAGGGAAATGGTATGAAAAAAAACTTTTGCAAATGGAGCATGAAACCTCTTATTTAGAAATTCGCTAGGCTTGGTAGAGACAATTTTTCCTCAAAGGCTAACCTCATTGGAGCTCGTTGAAGTCGGAGGAAACCAAGATATGTAAAATAGGATGGGGAGATAGGGTTGCAAGATATGTGAAATGGGAGCATATCGTGTTGGCATTATCATGCAACCAGCCACCAATTAAGGTCGCGGGATGCGGATCCAACGCCAGGATTTTTTATTTAAACCCTCCCACCTGAATACATATTAGTTAGATTTAAACCCCACGCGGTGAATGGGGTTAAGTGAAAAAATCTTAGGCGTTGGATCCAAATCCGGTGGCGCTTAATTGATGGTTGCATAAAGCCACACAAGGTAAGTTGCATAGGATACGTTGCCATGTGAAATATAAAAGTGTAAATTTCCGATCGTCACTGATCTCCCAGTGTAGCGTCGCCTTACACAACGAAAGCGACCGTGGCGGACTAAACAAGCGTGGCAGTAAATGCAGGACGGATATTTGGCGCGACAGAGAAGCTGGAGCTGCAAACCCAGCCACACAGGCACACAGCCGAGGCCGAAGTCAACGTCCCGGTGACGCTCCGGCGTCACGCTGTCCCGCTGTCCAGTCCAGTGCTGCGCCAGAATTCTCCTCCCGCCGTTGCCCCTGCGGCCGGCGCCATGGACACGGTCGTTTGTACGGATCCGCTGGCGTAGCATACACGAACGCGCGCGCACGGCGCGGCGGCGCCGCGCAGGAAAGTGGGAACCGCACGCCGCGCGGATCCTAATTGCCGAACCAGTCAACCACCCCTCCGACCCATGAGTTTCCTTGATCGTGTCGTCGTCGGCGGCTCGGCGCGGCGTGGTTCCTGGCGTGGGTAGGCGACGCCGAGCGAACCGAGGCGCGCGCGTCGCGTGACTCGCGTCGGACAGCGTCGGTGCGCGGTCGAAGAAAGAAGCATCGCGTGCTCTGCCCGCCTCGCGCGCCGGACGCCGGCAGTCGGCATCGGCACCCACCCGAAACCCGAGCGCGGAAACACAACAAACGATATAAAAATCTTGAAAACAGCAAAGCACCAAACACACAACCCACCACCGCCACCGCGCACCATTTCCTTTCCTTTCCTTTGCTTTCCTTTCTATCCCTCCTCGGCTCCTCTTTCCCCCTCTTGCCCGAGTCGCTAGCTAGCCTCCCGTCGTCGCCGTGGACCGCTTCCTCCACCTCCGCTTCTTCCACAGCAGCCGAGCGAGGTCAACTCTTCCGCCGGCGGAGCGAGAGCGGGAGCGGAGAGGGGAAGGGACGGGAGGGTCCCGGATCTGAGCTCCGCGCGCGCGCTACCGACCACCGCCCGCGCAGATCTGCTGCTGCTCCCCTGAGGTAAAATCGTCGATTGTTTGAACCAGTACCCGGTAGATCCGGTATGCTTGGGCGAGCTGAGGGTAGTTCGGTTGCTAGCTTCCCGGCTAGACCGGCCGGCCTGCCTGCTCTAAGCATCGGCTAGTCTATCTGCTAGTACTAGCTGCTGTCCTATATTTGGTAGATTCGCCAAATGGAGTGAAATCCGGCCTCCCGTCTCCGCAGATCTCTCGAACTCCGTTGATTCTCTGATTCCTTTCCATAGAACCTGCGAAATTGCAGGGATCTGCGCCTGCCAAAACGCCCAACTTATTAGATATATACTAGCTAGTACCGAGAGCGAACATAGCTGAGAACAATTTCTGATTTCTATAAACTCACTCATCATATGGTTCCTTTTTGTGTCCAGATCTAAATCCAAGCTTGAGCTCCGGTTGGTGGTGGTCGGTCGGTATATATAGGAGTAGGTGGCGGCAGCGGCAGGGGAGGGCTGCGAAGATGTCGTCGAGCACGATCCGGAAGGCCCTGGGCGCGGTGAAGGACCAGACCAGCATCGGCCTCGCCAAGGTCACCAGCAACATCGCTCCCGAGCTCGACGTGCTCATCGTCAAGGCCACCAGCCACGACGACGAGCCGGCCGAGGAGCGCCACATCCGCGAGATCCTCCACCTCACGTCCGGATCCCGCGCCCACGTCGCTGCTGCCGTGGCGGGGTGCGCCCGGAGGCTCTCCCGCACCCGCGACTATGTGGTCGCGCTCAAGTCGCTCATGCTCGTGCACCGCCTCCTGGTGGACGGCGACCCGTCCTTCTACCGCGAGCTCCTCCACGCCACGCGGCGGGGCACCCGCCTGCTCAACCTCTCCGATTTCGGGACGAGGCGCACTCTGGATCCTGGGATCACTCTGCCTTTGTGCGCACCTACGCTCTCTACCTTGACCAGCGCCTCGAGTTCTTCCTCCATGAGCGCAAGCAGGGGTCAAATAATGGGAGCAGCAGCAGCCATAATGGTCCGTCACCACGTGACCGTGACCGCTGGGGTTCGCCTGATCCCTATGGCCGCCGCTCCCCCTCCCTACTCGTCACCCCTGGGTATGGCGGATACGACGATTACCGCGAGAGGAATGGTGGGAACAATGATGACAAGAGGCCGCCGACACCAGTGAGGGATATGAAGGCAGAGCGGGTCCTTGCCCGTATGCACCACCTGCAGCAGCTCCTTGACAGGTTCCTTGCTTGCCGCCCCACTGGCGGCGCAAAGCACAGCAGGATGGTGCTGGTCGCGCTCTATCAGATTGTGAGAGAGAGCTTCCAGATCTACGCCGATATCTGCGAGGTGCTGGCGGTGCTGCTGGACAGGTTCTTTGACATGGAGTATGCTGATTGTGTGAAGGCTTTTGAGGCATATGCTAGTGCTGCAAAGCAGATTGATGAGCTCTGTGCATTCTATGCGTGGTGCAAAGAGACTGGAGTTGCAAGGTCATCGGAGTACCCAGAGGTGCAGCGTGTCACTGATAAGTTGCTGGAGACGCTGGAAGAATTTATGAGGGACCGCGCAAAGAGGCCCAAGAGCCCACCACGGGAGCCTGAACCTGAGCCTGTCAAGGAAGAGCCTGAGCCGGATATGAACAGCATCAAGGCGCTTCCAGCGCCAGAAGATTATAAGGAGCCCGAACCTGAGAAGGTGGAGGAAGAGGTGAAACCAGAGCCACCCCCGCAGCCACAGGGTGACTTGGTGGATCTCAGAGAAGATACTATTAGTGCAGATGAGCAAGGTAATAGGCTTGCTCTAGCTCTCTTCCAAGGGCCACCCGCTGCTGGTGGAAGCAATGGTTCATGGGAGGCTTTCCCTTCAAATGGCGGCAGCGAGGTGACTTCGGCATGGCAGAATCCTGCAGCTGAGCCTGGGAAGGCTGATTGGGAGCTTGCCCTTGTAGAGACAGCAAGCAATTTGTCCAAGCAGAAGCCAGCAATGTCAGGTGGTATGGACCCGCTGCTGCTGAATGGTATGTATGACCAGGGTGTTGTGCGCCAGCATGTCAGTTCACAGGTGAGCACCGGGAGTGCCAGCAGCGTCGCCCTGCCCGCTCCTGGACAGAAGACTCAGATGCTTGCTCTGCCTGCACCGGATGGTTCAATGCAGACTGTTGGTGGTGACCCCTTTGCAGCGTCCCTTACCGTCCCACCACCGTCCTATGTGCAGATGGCAGATTTGGAGAAGAAGCAACAGCTCTTGACGCAGGAGCAAATTATGTGGCAGCAGTACCAGAGGGATGGCATGCAAGGGCAGTCGAGCCTGAACAGGCTCAACAATGGTTTTGGCCCCAACCCGGCTATGCCCTATGGGATGCCCACGGCGCACAACGCGAACCCCATGCCAATGGCTTACACCGGGAACCCTGGGTATTACTACCCTACTTACTGAGGAAGCCTATTCTTTGTTCATCCTTACCGTTGCTGTGAATTTTTGTTCTGTGTTGTGATCTTACTCCCAGCCCTGGGGTTGTGTCCAGCTGATGTCCAGCATCAGCTGTTGTTCCCCTGTCTCTGGATCAAACCTTTTGGTCTGATATATGTAATGTAATTTTATTTGTTTGGAACCAAATGCAGCATCCGAGGGTGGCTATAGTTGATTACATAATCTCAATTGATCTTTTACACTGTTTTTGCTAATCTTCTGCATGTTTTCACTTTTCTTAACCCGATGTTGCAGTGTGTAAACTGTCACACCGATGTCACTCGGATCATTGCACGTAGTTGTTCCTGACAGAGTGGTACTGCGTGTCGCATCTATTAATAAATGATCGAGCTGCTGTGATGAGAAATGATCCGTTTCTCATATCTAGATCGCCATGATTGTTGGAAAAGCTTACTGGTTGTTGGCATTAAGGGTGTCATGTCATGTTTGGTGACAACCAAGTTATTATAACTTTTTTGGCAAAAATACTTTTCCGAAATAGACTTAGCTTGTTGCTCTTTGAAGCTATGAAGTCTGGTGTGTGGACCTCTTGGACTACATTGGCGATAGTTATTCTTGAATAGTACATTTTATAAATGAACCAGGAAGAAAGCTGTCGAAGAAAAGGTTTTGAAATTGGTTGAAAACGAGAACCTTTTATGTTTTGCTAAGGCCAGAAACTCTAATGTATAAAACGATGTAGTACGGTACGTCGGTACGTGAATTTTCTCTTACCCGTGCTTCCACCCAATTCTGTCCAGCCAGGGTGAAAATTAAAATAAAATTGCGGTGAATGGGAAGTCTAGTTACTGGTTAGTAAATTTCTTCGCTAGCTCTGGAATCAGTAGTGTGCTGACGACTTTCGCAAGCTAAAATTTCATCATTCAATAAATCACAGTGACCTGGTGTAGTGCTTGCTAGACCTGGATACCTTTGGAGTGTGACAAATAAACGGGTCAAAAGGACCTGGAAATGATTCATCACGTAGCGGCAAGCACTAAACTGAGAGGAATTTCGGCCGATTGGGAAGTCGCAGAGTGCGCGCTGTCCGGGCACGGCACGCTCGCCAGACGGCGACCCCAGGCAGCAGGATAACAAGCACGTCGCCATCGACTCGGGCCTTGATATCTACAAATCGTCAAGGCACTACGCCATACTCTTCTCTGTTTTGCGAATTGATGGTGATCCATGCGCCGTATGGCGATGACTATCACAGCAAGAACTAGGACTTTTCAGCATTTACTCGAAATATAGAAAGGCCTGGCATTAGCATGCTCTGAATTCTGAAGGCGAACCCTGGTTACCCATCAGCCGAATGGCATGGCAAAAGAGGCAAGCACAACTTCGACATAGGCAAACGGTGATGACATTGTTTACCTAAACGGCACTATACCGATCATAAACAAAAGGCGTGATAAGCTAGAAAACTAACTCGTACAATGTACAACAAGAAATACTAACTCATGCATTATACATTTACAAAAGCAACGGGGCCCGGTCTTCCGTGAGGCAACTTTTGGAACACATTATTGAGGTCAACTATCAGGGCATGGTCATGAACAAGAGCACGGCAATTCCCTTCAAATTAATTCAAATCCCTACAATGGTTACCATTTTCCCACACAGAACGCAAGACCAAACGGAGAAAAAAAATGTTGGAGCACGATGTGAACTCCATATGGAGAAAAAGTTCTCTAGAGCTATAAGATGCCTACAATTTCCAGAGAAAGTTCTCTAGTGAAAGTAACCTTTGTAAAAAGAATGCTACTTGCACATTAAACTACACAGCAGAGTCTAATGATCCTCACAACCAGTCTCAATAAATGCTAAGGCGTCAACAAAGGAAACAAGCTTCCATGTTGGCTCCAGTTATGACGCACTTAAGATTTCCCATGTTTCTAGTTGCATCAGAGGTCAGGTGTTCGTACACAAAATTGGCATCCATCATTCCGGCTTTAGAAATTGTCTTATGTTACACAGCATGCCTTTGTCATATGGGTTCACAAATTTGACTTCAGAATCTGCATTTGCAGGAGGGAATGGATTTACGTGTGCCATGTCAAAAAACCACCAGGGTAACTGATATGAATAAAAACCACAAAGAGTAGTGCACGTAAAGCACCTGATCGAGGTTGTTCCTTCATCTGGAATTCAGGATATTTCTTCCAGTTAATCTGGAAAATCTCACCTTTAGCTACAAGAAACAGCTAACGAGAAGACGACCTGCAATTGATGAAGAAAGACTCCAAAGCATGGGAAATTTGAAATTACCCACTCATCGGTCTTGATATTGAAACAGATGCAATATATATGCCACATCAAGAATACAATCTGGCAACAGAGCGGAGGATGTATTAGAAATAAAACAAAGCATCACCAGGTTATGTAATACTCCCCACAATCCCAAAAAAATATATGTCCAATTTGGATTTGGCACTGCAATTAAGATGAGGGATACAATGACTATATTACCCATCAAATCATTGCTAGAGTTAAGACAGGGTGGTAAGTGAATTGCATTGATTAATCACATTTAAGTAGGGATAGACAAGGAAGAACAAAGCAAAAAAAGGTTCAATGGAGTTATCATGGACTCATGTTCGGTGCATTTGGGAGAAGATCAGATGGACTTATCTTTGGGGTCAGAGGGAGTACCAAATAAGACTGCAGTTTTAATTAGCTTGTTTGGTATAGGCATAGCAACAACAAATGTAAGATAGGAGTGCTGTCTTGTCTCCAAATGCTAAAAGAATTAATGGACAGACATTTCAAGTTCTGGCACATACTCCCTCGGTCCCTTAAAGAGTGTCGCTTGCGCTTCCCAAGAAATAAATTTGACTCAAATATATACTAAAACATATTAATATTTATAATACATATTTAGTATCACTGCAAAGATCTTTGAATCTAGTTTTTTATCAAATTTATTTGGAGAAAAAAAAGTTACACAAATTTTTCTAGAAATAGAGTCAAACTTGTGGCATGCACACAACGATGACACTATTCAAGGGACGGAGGGGAGTACAACACATATGGCAGCTGACAACTTCAATATGTCTGGCCAATACTCCAAAATATAACCATGATTAAGTGGACTGAAGTCGTATTTCTTGTGGCATGCTTTCAAATTCCAGGCTGAAGACACTTTCCTGGTTTTACAGATTTCAAAGTATGTATTCATGTGAATAGGAAAAATCTCATTTAGATTTGTACATGTTGTGAACTGATGCCAACAAAAAGACTGTCAAGTTGTAATGTTTTATCACAATAGCTTGAAAACTTATCAGTTTTAGCATGGAAAACCATTAAAAAATCTCCAGTAAATATCCCCATACTGCATAATTTGAGTGTTATTTTTCTTTAATAGTTTAATAAGGGTGATCAATGGGAGCATAGGCATGAGGTAACTCAAAACTCATAATAAGTAGATTTTCTGAAGCTCTCCAAGAGATGGACCACCAACCCTGACAATCTACCTCAAACACAGATAGTCTATATGGACAAAAGTTTCATGGAAGCACGGATAAAAGCACAAGAGAAAGAGCTTTCATTACATCAGCAGGGTTAGGAGCAAACCTGCCAGAGGACCTGGAGGATGGAGAAGAGCGTTGTACTGATTACCATGTTTAGAGATACAGGATTCTGCAAAGTAAATGAGTACAATCAGTAAGCATCTTGCGATCATTCATATAGATATCAGGAATCAAGGGTACAGTTTGATGGACAAATAAAATAAAAGGGAAGGCTATGGTTTCTCAGAACATGGAAGAGCGACTCAAAAGGCCCAGAACATAGCTTAATATAATTGCTTTCGAATATACCATGGTTGACCTGATTCATATATTACCATTGAAAGTACTAAACACATACAAATGCTGAAATGCACTCAGTATGATATGGAGTAAAAAAAATTGCCGTGTTTGAGAAAAGGAAGGAATACCTACTATGCTAAATCATCCAAGCAAATAGTCCTAGAAGGGAAAAAATAATGTGTATGGATGAACACATTTACTAAACAAGTAGCTTATTTGCTAAGGTCAGCTTCTCCTGCTTGTTCGACAGATTTGGGGGTGGGGGAAGCTGAGCACCGTTGAAACCAGTAAAGTGCATGAAATTCTTGAAAACAAAATGGAAAATGTAGCTCTGAAAGGCTCAGACTCATATATATAAAGAAAGTAATCCAATTTTGATTCTTTTGTTTGTTATTAGAAAGAAAATGGGGAAATCGTTTTTTTATTTATTGCAACATGCTCGTTTATTCTCACCACTTAATCTTAATTTATTGTATCTTCGGAGTTGCCATCAGGTTTTTTTTTTGACAGAAGCCATCAGGTTAATTACTGTTTCCACTATTGCTACTGTTTTTTGTAATTATTCGTTCTAAGTCAACAGTTTGAAAACAAACTTTCAAGAATTGAAATACTAGATGAGACAATGGCACAGACCTAAATTTTCCAAACAAAACTGCCTTACAATTCATGCACAAAGAATAAGATATGGGCATAAATACCTCCGATCTTATAGTTCCTGAACTGATGCATCTGGTAATATCTGCGTAACACAGAAATGTAGGTGAAATTATTTGGTTACCTAATAACACATCAAAACTTGAAAATAAAATAAATAAATAAATAGTTGCTGGGTACTTTAGTTAAACAGATAAGAGACGACCAAATTTGCTATTAGGAGTTTAGGATACAACCAACACTCATTTCAGAAACCAAAAAGACAAATAGCATACATTTTGTTGAGCACATCGTATATGTTGATTCAGCAACAACAAATCCTGTCAAAAGGGCAATAAATAGCCGATGATTTTTCTGTCCTGCAAAATTGCACAGGAGATTAGAATGCATACCTACAACTGTCATGCCACAATAGGGAAAAACACTATCAATTGGGCGAAAAAAATGGAATATAACAATACCTATGCAAGTACCAAATGCAGGGCAATGATGGTCATAGCCCCTAATGTTAGCTTTGCACCAGGTACACTGCCTGACCCGTGAGAGCATTGGGAGTTTCTATATCAAAAGTTAAAAAGGGTGTTAAAGAACTATTTACTTCAAGTTAGTAACTTAGAACAGCTTCATTTAAAACTAGATTTTTCGCAACACCTCACTCGAGTATATAGCTTCCACAAAAATCCTTGCAGCCAGCTTCTTCCAAATATGAAGAATCACAAGCAACAACACCAGGATCACCAGATAAAATCCTGCAATAAAAATGTAGAAATTAAGCCCTGCATCCTAAAGGTGGTGGTATCAAAGGCCACCAATTGTCGATCTTAGAAAAACATTGCACTGTTTTAAATTCACTAGGCCTAGCTTAGATTTGCAAACTTCATTGAAAAGAATTATCCTGAAGAAGTAACCTGTAGAGTCCCCACAGAAGCAGTGCACACTCTGCATTTATTAGCATGTCCAGCAGAGAAGAAGTTTCTGCAAAATATTTAACTGATTACAGATCAACGACAACACAAGTAGACATATATACAGTGCTCTTTTCTCCTGCTCCCAAATGGCAGCATAAAACACAACAAATTAATAAATACTTCAACGGTTACTAACACAAAAACAACGGTATTCACATTCTTTCAAATTTCCTGCGAGTTTGAGAACAATAAACCCAATGTCCTGCTAGACCAGTTTACAGTGCCTCATCCTCAATACCCAATGATATGCTACATCAGGTCCAAAAAGGACAGCATCCTAAAATACATGAAGTTATAATAGTAAACCTAAATCAAAGTACCAAGATGGCACATAATAATAAAATCAATTGATTTGTCACTAAAAAGGCTTATATGATCATTAACAATATAGTATTACTTTTTCCCAGTATACTCGCTAAACGCCACATAAATCAGACTGGAAGTAGCCCTAACATATCATTCAACAGTGGTATGTATCTGGCTAATAGCACTGCAATTCCACGATGAACTAGAGGTGAGCACAGACAAACCAAGAGTAATGCTTCCATGCTTGATCTCTTCAAGCATGTTGACTCACCAAGAATTAAGACTCTTAAAGTGAGCACAAAAATTAACAAGTGTGCTGTGTCCACACCTGGTCCCTTAACCAGAGCCTGCTCAAACTTGAGCATTACAGGGTTGTGTAGTTGAGCACAAATTTGGTCACGAGGAGTGACTTAATCACTTAATATTGAAGTACTACAGGCCAGGGATTCGTAGTTGAAATCTACCCTTGGTATATGCTTTGAACTTTTGAAGGCTGTGCAACTTTCATGGGATGGAGCATAAAAATATTTTTTTAATGACTGAACCTAAACTAACCAGAAGAAGCAACCGAGAAACTTAATCCTTTCATTCATCTATTTCAGTCAAGGTCGGACTCTAAATCTGGGAAACAGGTACGTACGACTCAATGCTAAACTAAGCCATAGAGCTATAAGCTTCCACCAAATTTACTAATTTTTAATGGTATCTCATACTACATTCATGTTGTCAAATCGAGCACCAGCATCTTACTTCTCTTTGCTTTGTATGACCTAAAAGATTCAATTATATGGGACCCAAGAGAACAAAGCAAGCCCAACAACTCACCTAAACCAGGAAACTTCGTCAGCTTTACTCAAGTCAATGCAGCAAGACAAAAATAGCTAATATCCACATACCACAGCAATCGATAGTGTCCAAAATCACAACGGGCATCCTACCAATACACTGCGAGCATTGCTCCAAGAGCTCACCTCTCCGGATCACGAAGACGTAAACGCCCCACAATAGTAGGATGTTGAAGAGCACGAAGAGCGGCGCCGACGCCGCCACCCCAATGAACCTCCTCCACAGGCGGCCGAGCACGATAGCCGCGATGAACACCAACCCTATGCAACACGCAATCAAAGGAAGATCAGAATTGCGATGGCGCTTAAAAGTACAGTAGAGACGGCCGTAGCCGTGGGCAGGAAACCAAAAAGGAAGCGAGCAACCAGGGAGCACCGACCCGCGATGGGGAGCATGACGAGGAGAGAGAGGGAAGGGAAGAGGCGGGGAACCATCGCCACGGCGAGCTGCGAGAAAAGCACTAGGCCGCATGACGCGAGCGCGGACCACAGCACCTCCCACGGCGACGACGACCTCCGCAGGCGCTGGAGCCCCGACGCGAGCCTGCTCATCGCCTCGAACTCCTCCCCGCGCTGACCCCTGGGACCATCAAGGCGGCCCGAACCAGGAGATCCAGTCGGATGCTGGGATGCCTAGTAACCGGACTCCGGCGAGACTTCGTCGATCTCGCCTGGGTCCGCTGATGGGGACGGAAGTAGTGGGGAGAAATTGGAGGAGATGCGAGGCGAATCTCAGTTGACGAGGAAGAGGGCTCGCGGCGGCATTTCGTCGAACGTGTGCAGGGCGCGGAGGTAAGCTGTAACAGTAGAGGCGGAATGGTCGTCCTGGCAACTCGAAAGCTGCTGCTTCGGGGAAAATTAAATTAAATTTAGTCTGAAAGCGGTAATTGTTCCGAAAAAGAATTTAACTTCTGGTTTGTGGCGGATCGGAATGGCGTGCATGTTGCAAGTTGCAAGATGCGCCTGCCTGCCCGGCGGGCTGGCCCAAGCTGCGCCTGCGCATGCGCATGCGTGGAGAAAACCAACACCTGTTGCACGGTGTCGTCAAAAAATTGTTTAAGAATTTTAGACAATATATATCATTTATTTTGTTATGACTTATTTTATTATTTGATATACTTTAATAATAATTTATTTATTATAATTTACACAAATTTTTTTAAATAGAACGAAGGTCAAACACAATTCTAAAGGTCAAAAACTCCCTTCTTTTTTGGACGAACGGGGCACTCCTTTGTAAAAAAACATCCGAATATAATTTATATAACATTTATATCTTTAAATAATGATTCTAATTATGCATTTTAAATATTAGTATTTTTATTTTTTTATCAAAGTTAAAAAAAGACTTACAAAGAAGTGGTCACTTCGTAAAACAGAGCATGAAGCACGGTTTCTTCTCTTACGATGAAGCAGGCAAGAATTTCATACTAAAGTGGCCTCATATCGCACGATTTCTTCTCTTACAATGGCTTTGGTTTATGTGGACTTATGTTCTTAGTAGTAGAGTTGTTTTTTTTCAAAAAAAAACCTTGCAACTAGTAAGGATAGAATGATGCCTTCCACAACTCTAGCTCCTTTTAAGATTTCAGAGCTAGAAGAAGTCTTATCAAGGAGGAGGTTTATTAGGCCATTTTTGATGAGCCATAGCCCATAGCTTCTTTTTTGTATACTCCCTCCGTCACATGGAGTTCGTCGTTTTTTGACTTTTGAACTTCATGTTTGACCATCCGTCTTATTTAAAATATTTATGCAAATCATAAAATAAATTAATCAATATTCAAGTATCTTCATTGATAAAATAAGTCGTACTAAAATAAATTATATTTGTGCAAAAAATTTGAATAAGACGAAGCATCGAATAAGATGGACGGAATCAGGGGTGACAAAACTCGATTGGGACCCGGAGGGAGTAGGCTAGTTAGAGATATAAAAATGTGGTATCTACTAGATCCTTCCCAGAAATCTAATGTAAATTATCACATACTATCATCTAAGACCTTTTGTCTAACATTTTATCAAACAACTTTAGCTCCACCAAAAAAAAAAAAAAGCTGCTCTACATGAGGAGCCATAGCCGGAGCTTCTTTAGAGGTAGTCGAAGACTTACCAAATGGGGCCTAAAGTTATCTTTAGCACATCTCAAAAGAGATTCAACTTTTCTTCTTTGTAGCTATAATGTTCCAATGCCGTAGCGTGATGAAGTTGTTTGCAAGAACTACAATGTCGAAGCTAGAGAAGCATTATATTTTAGCGTGTGTTTAATTTGGAGATAATGGAGGATGGATTGGTCCACCTTGTTTTGGAGATGATGACATGCCCATTTCTTGTTTCCTCGTGGCGGAGGAAGAAGAAAGGGGGTGCGTCTATCCCTTCATTTTCAGGAGAGCGAGATATCCATACTTAGGTGCCATATTCCCAGAATTTTTGATATTTTGTTTACAAAAGATCCGAGAAAGGTTGAACTATGCACATCAGTCTTCATACCCACCACGAAAAAAGAAGAATCGATCCCACCCTATCGCATTTTGTCCTTGAAAACCAAACACATACCGAGCTCATGTGGCTTATGTTATTGAAAACAATGTCATAGAGGCTTACTACCCTACTTTTTTTTTGTGAATACTATCCGACCTAATTAAGAAAAGAGATTTCTTTTCCTATATTCTTGTATTAAGGGGTTTGACAAGCACAAAAAAAAAAAAAAAAAAATGGCTCCATTGCTCCAGCATACCCCTTTTCAATTTTCTTCTCAAGTTTTTTGTCAATTCTCAAAATCTTATCTTTCAATGAAGGTAAATTCCTTCCTATATTTCTTTCTCTCAGGCTGAGGTCTCGTTCCCATGCAGCCGAGCTACAGCTACAGGCGCCGCCCGCTGTTGTTGCCGCCCGACAAGCGAGAGACACGTATGGCGGCCGCGGTCTTGGGCGGCTGTTGTTGCCCGCGGCCGAATGGGGACAGGGGCTGGCGACAGCGATCGCGAGCTCGCCGCTTCGGTAGTCGCCACGGCGTCGCGTGACCGCTGACGTCGCCGCGTGCCGACCCACCCGACCGAAAGTTCGCCCCGGCCATGGCACTCCTCGTTGGGTTGCGGGCTGTGCCGGCGATGCCCCGAGAGCACCAAAGATTCACGGCAGGTCGACAGTCCACTCGCCCACCGACACAGCTTTTGTCTCCGGCCCCGGCCCGGGTTGATGTGTTCGGTCAGGTGCAGTGCAGGTACGAAAACGGCAGCCCGGTGGTTAGGGTTTCATGATCCACGAGATCTTTCGGGGCCAGAACTGTGCTCAAGCTGAACGTGTCGGCGATCGAACGGCCTGAGAAGATCTAGCATGGGAAACGGGAATTACTCTGCTCTGTTGGTCTGTGAGACTACCTGCACTGCTGCACGGTACAACATCCGGTAGGCTCCATGTCAGCGCATATAGCGTAAAACAGCTGCACCGCATTACGGGAAAGCATGCTCTATGCGCGCCGCATGCTGAAAATGCTAGAAGTCTGGCGCCTGTCTCGCCGCTTCCAGGAGCCACGGTAAACCGTCTCGTGAGAGAGGGAAAGAGATGAAGGCGGACCCCACTATTTCAACTAAATAAAAAATGTTATAACTTCGCAAAACCAAATAACCAAATTAAATTCCGATTTCACCATTGAATTTGTTTTAATAAATCCTTTAAAACTAAATCACACATGGATATATTTAGATAAAATTTTAAGTGGGCCCTACTTGATAGTAGTTGGTATAGAGTAGAGGCGTAGAGAAGAGATGAGTCTTGCGGACGAAAGTCTTTGTAAAGAAAAGGAATCTTGATGACTAGGAAGTACTATAGAGGAAGTAAATAGAAAACATGAGGTGCGGATAGACTGAATGTCGCCGCGAGTCCAGGAAACCTGAACTTAAGGTTGGAACTTAATTGAATTAGAATAGCACAGTTCTGTACAGAACTGGTTCTGAAACTACTAATGAACATGTCGCCATTCCACTCGCTACGTAGGCATGCAAATGCAATAATAACAAGCGGCTCTATACTTGGCAACAGCTTCCAAATCACCCCACAGCGCACGCCCGCCTGTTGGGCCACAACTGGCAGTAGCAGCAGTACGCAAGCCCGTCACGCTTGAGCTCGAACGAGAATTCATGTCCATCTATCTTGAATTCTTGATGGGTACTACGGTACCGGCACCGTGCGCCGGGCCCAGACGACGACAGGAGGAACGATGCCTGTCCCAGCTCGCACGAATAGCACAAACACAGCTCCGGGCCAGGACCACCTCACCTCACGTACTCCTTCGGTACGTGAATCAAGGTTGAAAACTTGAAACAAGAGGAAGAAAAAATGTCTTTTCTAGCCACACATCCCAGACCAGCGCCGTGCCGGACGGAGTCACGGAGCAACTCACTCATCATCACCACCGATCGAGCCGGCCGGCCGGACGGACGCACGGACCCTGCCCGGCCGCGTCCGTCCTCATAATTCGGTGCCAAAGAAAGGCAAGACGAGACGAGACGCACCACCGCCCGCCGCCGACGGTGGTCGGTCCAAAAGCTCGTTGGCCGAACGGAAATTGGCGTGCCGAGACGGCAAAAACGAAGAAGGAAAAACCGTGTGCGGCGGTGTGGGTGACGGATCGCTGTCCCGCGGGGTGAAACGCTTGCGGAGTAGGAGTAGTATGGGCGACGCCACGCCACGATTCCTTTCGTCGTCTGATTGAAAGCGCCCGCGCAGCGGCGCCAGCCGTGCCGGAGATCCGCGCGCGCCGGCCGTTGGGCAATGCCATTCACGGGACGCGACCGCGCGCTCGCTGCGGCGGCAACGCTGCATCTACCCCTGTGACCGTGACCGTGTGTCGTCGATGGGGCACCGCGACAGACATGCAGGTCAGGCGTAGGGAACGCGAGCGAGCAACTCTCGTGCGGGGTGGACCAGTAGTCAGTCAGTGCTGTAGACGCCGTGACTACGCAAGTGTGTCAGGAGAACGCGCGCGCACTCGTGCTTGGCAGTTTTTTTCCATGACGCAGCTGGGATGAATAGATGATGAGGCCATGAGGGAGGGGCTCGCCGGATTCCGGATTCCGGCTCGAGTCCATGGATGGCGCCATGGATCAGCAGGGGAAAGTGGTGCGAGCGAGCCAATGGGATTAGGAATGGGATCCATGCACGCGCGGACTCGCGACTCGATCCATCTAGGTATCGGATCAGTAAAAGACGACAGGCATATCTGTACCATGGATTGCGGAACAAGAACGTCATGACTCATGAGCTTATGGAACACGAAAATAAACACTGTACTATGAACGTATCCCAATCCCAAGTGTAAATACGTAGTACATATCCAGCGCTATCCTTACTCGTCGACGTCGAAGCGAGAGTAGGATACGTCAAGGAACGATCAATTTCGTAACCGAATGGAACAAACGCCAACTTGTACAATTTGTCACCGGACAGGTAAGTAAGAGCCTAGAACTGCGTATATAGTTATTTAATTTATTTAATTATTTTCCTGTTAAATACGAAAGGGAGATGATATTTATCGTATCCGTGACAGTGACGGATGTTCTCATAAACCTTTTCCGAAAAATATTCCTTTTTTCTGGATTTAATTATATTTTTCCGGAAGGGTTGCGCAAGAAGAAAATTGATCAATCAATCAGGACTCAGGAGGGAGAGGGCAAAAAGCCTTTAAAAACTACAGGAAAGTGCACGACGCGGTATGTTTTAAGCAGCTCTCCACGCCCCACCCTTCCGCTCTCTCCCACCCAGGACAGTCCCGTCAGCAGCCAGTGTTCCCCGGGCCCTCCCGCTCCCGCTCCCGCTCGCCGGAGGCCGGGCCGGCGGCGATGGGGCACGGCGCTAGCTGCGGCCGCCCAAGCGACGAGGTAGACTTCTTCGGCGCGGCGCAGTCGGGGACACGGACCGCCTCGCCGCCGCTATTCGCTCCCGCCCCACCTTGCTCGGCCGCACCACCCTCTTCGACCGCCTCTCCGCGCTCCACATCGCCGCCGCGCACGGCCACCTCCAGGTACGACCAACTACGAGACGCCAGCGCCACCTCGCTTAGCTCTCGATCTCTCTCTCTCTCTCAGTCTCATCAACAACCACCCACCCCTCTCCCTGTTTCTTGCCGGCATGGACGGCTCAAGACTTCGGCGTGTGATTGCTTCACCATCTCTCTCTTTCTTTACAGGTGGTCTCCCTGGCATTGGATCTTTGCGTGCACCCCGACGTCGTTAACCGTCACAAGCAGGTTTGCTCACTGTCGCCGCCGCTGCTTCGCATGTCCTTCCCCTCTTCCCTGATGCTTACTGCCGCCTGACACCTCCGGCCTTCAATTTGCCGCAGACGGCGTTGATGCTCGCGGCGATGCACGGAAGACCGACTGCGTCCGGCGGCTGCTCGACGCCGGCGCCAATGTGAGCCTCTAAATGGAACTTGCAGGTTGTATCAGTTGTTGGATTGGAGTCGGGCTACTAAATGCTGTTTCCGATTTGGGCGTGCAGATCGTGATGTTCGATTCCTCGCACGGGCGGACGTGCCTGCACTACGCGGCGTACTACGGGCACGCGGACTGCCTCCGGACCATCCTCTCGGCGGCCAAGTCCGCGCCGGTCTCGGAATCCTGGTTGGTCTTCGTCGCCGCCCCGGTGACACCACACCGTCTCGCCGCCGCTCATTTTTGGGCCCTTTTGCTAATGTGTTCTCAGCTGTGCAGGGGGTTCGCGCGCTTCGTGAACGTGCGGGACGACACCGGGGCGACGCCGCTGCACCTCGCGGCGAGGCAGGGCTGGCGGCGCTGCGTCCACGTCCTGCTCGAGAACGGGCGCCATCGTGTCCGCATCCAGTGGCGCCTTCGGGTGAGGATTCCTGATTCCTGCGCAGCACTGCCACCCCGCCTCTCATATCATGTCAAACAACGTATTTTTATGCGGAAAAAATCGCTCCTTTTGAGGAAAGTTTTGTGTCATGCCATTTGACTCGAGCGCGCGCTCCTGCTCCTGCAGATTCCCCGGGAGCACGCCGCTGCATTTTGGCCGCGCGCGGCGGCAACCTGGACTGCGTCCGGCAACTCCTCTCCTGGGGCGCCGACCGCCTCCAGCGAGACTCCGTCGGGTGAGCCAGCATCTCTTTTCTCATTGTGCTTTCTGCAACACCACTGCAGCAGAGTCAGCAATGGCATGACGCCGGCCGCTTGGACTACTGATGAATGCGTTTACGTTCGTCGGGTCTTTTTTCCGTCGTACTGACGCGGCAGCCGGCGGGTTGATTCTGTGCAGGAGAATTCCGTATGAGGTCGCCGTGAAGCGAGGGCACGTCGCGTGCGCGGCGCTGCTGAACCCGTCGTCCGCGGAGCCCCTGGTGTGGCCGTCGGCTCTCAAGTTCATCAGCGAGCTGGAGCCCAACGCCAAGTCCCTGCTGGAAGCGGCGCTGATGGAGGCCAATAGGGAGCGGGAGAGGAGGATCCTGAAAGGGACTAAGAACGCACTGCCGTCGACATCGCACCCTGTCGACGGCGCTCAGGACACCGCCATCGCCGAGGTAAATTCCCAGTCTTCCGTTGCAAGTTGCGTGCTACAAATATCTCTTTTGTTGCTATTCATCATTGGTTTCTTTGTCTTGGTATGATATGATTCGAGGAGGTAAATTCCTTTTGCTGAGCCGATCGATATGATCACAGATTACTGAATGCACTTAGTCAAATCCCAAGTGTCACCTACTATACTGCAATCCACTGCACGATTTAGAGTTTCAACACAGTGTCATCACTTGCTCCAACACGTACTGGCAGTATATAAATAAACATCCTTGTTGATCCGAGAGAGACAAATGACGCCTTGAAAAGGGTCAAAGATGTGTAAATTAAGGAAGCTTAACCAGCAGTTGTCAGCGTGATGGCTACTGCTACTGGCACTTGTATATGTTAACACTCTGCTTATCGGTAATGCCAATCCTAGCACATGTTTGCCCAACGCCGGGCAGCATAGCAATGCGCGCATCCACTTGCTCCATCGATTGGCCCCATTGCCCACCTGAGCAACCGCGCCAATCCACATGAGCTCCGCATTATTCAAACACACCACCATCCAAATCAATGTACGATTGCACATGCTCGATCTTCGTGTTGCCCCCATGACGCGGATCTTGTTCAGAACTGGTTCCTGATTAGATGACTGTGCAGGCTAGCGACGCGGAGGTGTGCAGCATCTGCTTCGAGCAGGCGTGCAGCATCGAGGTCCGGGATTGCGGGCACCAGATGTGCTCGGCGTGCACGCTGGCGCTGTGCTGCCACGCCAAGCCCAACCCGGCGACGCAGTCCCAGCCGCAGCCGACCTGCCCGTTCTGCCGCGGCGGCATCGCGCGGCTGGTGGTGGCCACGCGGACGAGGGCCGGCGACGACGACGACGAACGGGGCAGGCTGGCGTCGCCCAGGCACAGGCGGTCACGCCGGTCCATGAACCTCAGCGGCGACGCGGGCAGCACCAGCACGCTCATGGGCAGCATCGCCTCGTCCATCGGCAAGATGGGCCGCCGGCGAACGGATAGCAGCGAGCAGGTCGACGACAAGCCGTAGCAAGATGACATCGTTGTTTCCTTCCAGGCATTCATAATCCACATGAAGAAATCGGTGCATATGATCATCCTTCGCCGCCGCCGCCGCCGACGTCCATAAAGGAACGAACGAACAAGCCGCTGTTTTTGTAGATTCATTCATCATATTTTTGGCAAGTGAGTTATTATATTCACCCTGTGTAGATTCATTCAAGAGAGAGCCTGTCCTGTGCTGACGTGGTGTAGCTAGGCTACTAGTAGATCCGATCAGCGATCATCCGAATAAGCAGCTCGTCCTTGCCTGGCACCGGCACTAGCACTGGCACTGGCACTGGCAGCCCCCATGCGGCCGTGCCCCCCGTCCCTGTTGTACATGTCTGCTTCGCAGAGATCTGGCCCGGTCTGGTAATGAAAGATGAGAAGCTGGGCCTCGTTTAGTTGGCTAAAGTTTCTTAACTCTTTTTTCACTCTCTCTCCATCACATCACATTAAATACACCAAAAGATATATGTTTGGAGTATAAAATGTAGTAAAAAAAAAAATAACTAATTATACAGTTTAGATGTACATTACTGAGGCGATTCTTTTGAGCCTGAATTACGCCGTGGTAGGATAATATTTTACCACAAACAAACGAAAGTCTTCTACGCGAGTGCTACGGGGAGTTCAGAAGTTACTTTTGCTAAAATTCCTAACATCTAAACGAGGCCCGGTACAAATCCATGTGACCGATTGCCCGAATGGGGGCTGCGCCGCTCAGGTTTGGCCAGTTGCTGACCTCAGGATTTGTCCCAATCTCGCTTGTCAAGATCTTGGTTCCGGTTGTGAGTTCTGGTGTGGTCAGGCCCGGTCCTGTGAATCTAGTGACCTGGTGCGGAGCTAGAAAAATAGGCCCCTTAACGTATAATAATGCAGAGAAAAATTTTAATTGCACAGCTAATCCGCGATAGTAGCATGACGCACAGTCTCGCGAGTTCGCAAATGTTGCAAGGGGAAGATGTCTCGCCGAAGTCGATTGGCGCCCACGCGTCATTTGCCTTTACCGCCTTCCCTCGCTGCTTGCTAGGCTAGTTTTGAGGACTATACCTACTCACGTATCCCCGGGCGGCGGGCCCTTTGGTGTCGAGGGCCCCGGCGACGGCACACCCTCGCACCGGGCCGGGCCCGGGTGTGGTGAGTGCAGTGAGTGAGTGAGTGATGGCCATTGCCCATTGGGCTTTGGATTCCTTGAACTGTGGTGGGAACTAAAGATGGCAGCGGTTCGGTTTCGGTTCGTATATTCACAGGTTTCGGTTCTGCGGGTTTCGGTTTTGGTTTTCGATTTTGGGTTTTCGGTTTTGGGTGCACGGAGACTCCACCCGATCCGAACCCGAACCATTGCCATCCTTAGTGGGAACTGGGGACAGCGATCGTCGCAATTTGCTCTCGGATCTAACCATCTCCAGTTATCTCTCCCTCGTTAATTAGTAGTACAAAGTAACATTTTTATCAGGGAGAGGGGAGAGATTGGACCCAACTGCTGCCACTCGTTGACGTCATGGCTTTTTCTGTCCTCAGTCAGCAGGTGTTAATGCACAATTAATAGTACTATTGGCTGCTGACCGTCTGTTGACTTGTTGGACCCAACTGTATTGATTGGGGTCCACGGTGTGTGGTGTGGTTGTCTTGTCTGGTTGAGAAGAAAAATGTGTGGTTGTCTGCTTGAGAAGAAAAATGTAGGACTAACGGTAAAGACGTCTAAAGATTATTGGAGAGCCTTATCTAACAGCACTGGTATTTTTTTAAAAAAAAAAAAAAATACAGTAAAACATGAGCTCCATTGCAAACTTAGGTAGCGTTTGGTTGAGATTTAAGATAGGGTGGGATGGTCCCGTCTTCAGTTTTTTGGATGGAATGAGGACAAGACGACTCCCGTTTATGTTTGGTTGAAGAGGGACGAGACTGACCCATTTTATCATTTCAGATAGCTCGCCGGGCATTTTCCATCCCACCAAACACTTCTGCCCATTTTCAGATTCCAGACAGCTCCCCGGCCATTTTCAGATTCCAGACATCCGGTGAAACCTGTGCAGAGCAGCGCTGAGCGCAAACCTGTGAGCGAGACGAGCTTTCCCAGAAAACGAGGAGAGCCGACGTGACATGACGTCGACATGAATGCTATCGCCCTTGTCAGCAGACAGCAGCCGCTGTCCGTAGAAAAGGAAAGAAAGGCACTGCAGAAACGGCTGCTGGCTGACCGTGCGCACAGATTGACAGACAGACAGTTTTTCTCCTGGCGAGGATCTTGAACGCGAGCCACGACCCAACCCGAACCGTAACTGATGCATCCAGGGTGTTGGAACGAGGACTCGGACAAGGCAAGATCGTGTAGGGTGTACTGGAGCTGAGGTCCAAAGGCGTATGGTGTGCGAGTGCCGCTAGCAAGCAGATAGATACACGAAGACGTACGCATCCACAGTTTGGACCGACGTATGTGTATTGCTCGGAGCTGTTGCAAGATGGAGGGTGTGTTTAGAGCCCCAACTTTCCTCCAAAAATTTCCAAAGCGTTCCCATCACATCTAAAACATTCAACGCACCCAAAAACGCCACGGTCAAGTATAAAATTTAGGTAAATAAAAAAAACTAATTGCACAGTTTAGATATATATTACGAGACGATTGTTTTGAGCCTAGTTACGTCATGGTAGAATAATATTTACCACTAGCAAACGAAACATGCTACAGTGTACGATGTGACACGCTACAGGAATTTTGGCCCAAAATTTTGGGATCTAAACACAACCGGAGTAGCAATAGCACATGCATCAGCTGGCGCATGTCCTCTGCACAGTGTCAATCCACCGATGTACTATATGGGCAGACGCCAGACCGGAGCAAAGCAACGAACGACACATCGAAAGGAACGGTAGGGGTTTCCCGTCTACTCCTGGCTCTTGACAGTAATTGGCAACAGACCTGCTGTTAGATGAGCAGGCAGGCAGCAAAGGAGATGTTGTAGACAGTAGGCAGGCATAAATCGGACCGGAGGCGCGAGTAATGCATCTCGCGGTCGACAACACCATGATACGCAACGGACAAACGTATAGAATCGACATGCATACAGGAGCCAGGCCAGTTCTCTCCTCTCCTGTCAGCATGGCCCATAAAAATCCTCGAGAAGGATTCTTTCTTCCCTGATAGTACTATTAGCCAGTCAAGTGACGAGACCAACTAGTACATCACAATAATTCACAGCGGCTGACGGCTGTACCCTGTACCTGCCATGGCCAGGCCATGTTCAGTATGTCATGTTATAATATTTATCATAAATAAATAAGACGTGCATCAATACTTGTCAGTTCGCTACGAAACAATTTGGCACCAAATTCTGGCCTCTAAACACAAACCGTGGTGACAGCGGACGAAAAACGAAGCTGTAATTGAGGTGCAGATGAATTGATTGGCCTGTCACTGCATGCAGTCTGAAGATAGCTGTGAGCCTGTGAAACATAACATCCTGGGAGAACATCCACCCAGGCGACACGGCATGCAGGGGCGTCTACAGTGTACCACCGCACTGCACGCAGTCTGAAGATAACTGACGAGAAGAGGAGACCGATCGTGATCGTGAAGCCTCGGAGTGAATTGTGAGTGATGATGGGACCAGAGTCACCGCACTGCTGGCCTATGGGGGGCCATGGGCAGTTCCGCTCTTGGTTGGCACCTGCAGCGTGACCAGCGTCCGTAGCAATAGCATTATGCCATTAACGATCACGGAACGCTAGGGTCTGACTTTCATTGACCAGCGATGGTCGTCGAGGGCATCTATGTTATGGGCTGTGCAATCAGGGCCCAGAGTTTTCCACCCGAATCGCGAGGGTGCAAAAGCCCACTTTCGCGTCTGGTTTTCCTTTTTGACGGAAAAACACAAAAGCCTTTTGCTATGTGACTACGTGATTGGAGTGTAGCTCAACCGTTCAACCGTTTTATCCCTACAGCAGTGACCATCTTAGTTTATATCAATCTTAGTTTATGTCCCAACTATCTGCCAGTGGTCATATTTTCTATATTTATTTGCATTTTAACGGTGCTGTGTTTACAACACTAGATGGTACGCCCGTCAATAGAGTGGAGCTTAGATGGAGCAGTGACCATCTTAGTTGTTGCATGGCACGGCTACTCCGCTAGTTAGGACTTGGTAGTGAGCCCGTGAATTTTCAGATTTACGGAATTAGAGCTTGGGTATCAAAGTCGTCTCGCGGATCAACGATAGAAACATTACGGTGCTTCACCAGCGATGTGCTCAAGAACTAACGTTTTCACATGTTACTTAATCCATTTGCCATCGACTTACTCCTCTAGAGCGCCTTATCGTGATACTTTTGTTTTTGTTTTCAAATTCTAAATGTGTCCGATGAGACCCATCTTATATAATTCAATGCATATAAACTTTATACGAAGAAAAATATTGGTGTTTTGTACGGACGAATATAGCCGGCTCCCCCCATTTAAAATTTGTAGGCCGCTTTATTCTTAAAAAATGTACAGATATTATTATACATTTAGACTAAAAACTATACATTCAAAAATGCTAAAAATAACATATAATTTGGTCTGAACTTGTCAATTTCAAGTGACGAGGGGATTTTGTTACATTCCCCGCTCTAACTGCATTCAGTCGAGTTGTTTTCAATCATCTCCAAAATAACGTGTTCATTTGTGCCGGTGACATGTGGGCCCATGTGTCCGTGATAAGAACGTCACCGTGGACGCGTCGAAAGCATCTCGTTAGTCAGCATTTTTTGCCGAGGTGGAGGAGAGAAGAGAGGAGAGAGATGAGAGCTTGGCTACTAATTAAGTACCAAAAGCCGGGGCACGGATACATAGGTAATAAATGGGCCCTAAAAGAGATGTAAGTGAGGAGGAGGAGGAAAGAGAATGAAACCATTTAGTATAAAAAAAATGTTTGGAGCCAAGTAGAACACTAACCATTGTATAGTTTGGCTCTTATAACAGGCTTATAGCCAAGTACTTGGCTCTATTATTGTTCTTGCTCTTACAGGTACCAGACATTCTTCTGCCCGACAACCCACACATGGAAGGCACACAGATTGGGCGATAGAAGAGGGAGGGGCATCAGAGATTTGTGGGGGCTAGAGAGAAAAGAGGGAGGGAGATAAAAGGTGGGAGTTCCTTGCCGTGAGGGCGCCCTGTTTTTTCTTTTCCTTTTTTTTTCCTGCTATTTAGTCCGTGCTCGTAGCCTGGCTGGCTTGATTTCTCTACTTACTACATATAATGCATCAAAAAATCTCTATCTCTACTATATATAATGCACCAAAAACACTTTTCTAAAGCCACACACAAAATTGTCCACCACAGTCATTATCTCTCCTAATCTTTTCTAAGTGCACCCAGAAAAATACACCCCAAAACTAAACAACATTTGAAATGAATGACCAGGATGTGTTTCTTAACCTCTTTCTCTCACTCATCCACCACAAGGGGGCCGAGTTTGGGATCAATCCTCATCACCCACCATCCCTCCTCCCCGCCCACTGCACGCGCGAGTCTCTCCAGGCGCACTCATGCCTGCCCCGTTCCCGAGGCGCAATTCTCTACGACATAAAGGGGAGAAAAGGAGGCCTTCTCTTGGTGTGGTAAAAAATTCCATTCCCTGTCCACCCGTGCGATACCAGCAGGGCGGGCAGTTAACATCCCGCCGACCACCCTATGCATTCAGCCCACCACAGCTTTCTCTAGCTTGATGGCGGCCCAGTTGGCCCACGTTGGCTCTTTTTTCTTTTCTTTTCCACGGACGACGCGCGCGGTGGGTTTCCAGTTCCGCGCGTTCCGACGCGCGCGTGAGTTTCGTTCCCGCGCGTTCCGTTCTTTTTTTTTTTCATTGATTTCTTTTTTTGTTTTAAATTTCTTTTTCTTTCTTTTTTATTTCTCTTTTCTTTTCTATTATTTCTGTTCTATTATTTTTTAAATCTTTTGGTTCCTTTTATTTTTCATTTTTTATATTTTCTGTATGTCCTTTTCCATTTCTTTTTCCTTTTTTCTTTTTCGGTGGCCTTTTATTATTATAATTATTATTTTTGTTTATCTTTTTATTTTCTTTTCTTTTCTTTTCCTTTTCATTTATTTATCTTTTATTTCTATTTTATTTTCCTTTTATCTTTTTTTATCTAATTCATTTTACTTTTCTTAATTTTTTTTCCATTTTTCTTCATCGGTGGTTTATTATTAATACTACTTTATTTACTTTTTTTTTTCCGTTGACGCCCATGCGCGTCGTCCATGCACGTTGTACGTGCATGTGTGTACTAGTTGGGTTCTTTTCTCTATTTCTTTTTTATTTAGTTTTATTCTTTTTCATTTATTTCATTATTTCTTTTATTTTTTTTTTTTTATTTTTTTGTTTTGTTTTTAAGACTTGTTCCTTATATATTTTTTACTTGTCCATGTTATACACATGTGATGTTCCTATATTATTTACGAAATGTTCGTCGATGTTTCTACATTACACATTGATGTTTCTTGTTATATTTTTATTTGTTCATGTAGCACACATGTGTAATGTTTCTGCAGTGCATATGTGATATTTATATAGTACATATGTGACGTTACGTGATACATCTTTTGATGTTCTATAGTACATATGTGATGTTTGTCATATATGTTTTGATGTTCGTGTATTGTTAGTGTGATGTTACGTATATTGATGTTCTTAGATATAGTTAGTCCATGAGTATTTGGTACTTTCTTTTCTTGACTTAAAATGGTCTTATGTATTTTATAATATTTTTCTTGTGATATTTTGTAGTGTTTCTTGCGATGTTCTGAAAAAATTCGGTTATTTTATCGTTGAAAATAGCCGGATTTTGCTAGTGTGTTTGTGCGATGTTCTAGTGTGTTTTTTCAATGTTCTAGCGAGTTTCTTCCAATGTTTTGGAGTATTTCTTGTGATGTTCTAAAAATTTCTACTATTTTTTTCTGGTTAAAATAGCCGGTCTCCCTCTCGTGTTTTATTTTGCGATGTTCTAGCGTGTTTCTTGCAATGTTCTAAAGTGTTTCTTATAATGTTCGGCGTGTTTCTTGCGATTTCTTGTGATGTTCAAGTGTTTCTTGTAATGTTCTCGGGGTGTTTCTTGCGAGGTTCGTAAAATCCGGCTATTTTTGGTTGAAAATAGTAGGCCTCCTAGTGTGTTTGTGCGATGTTCTCGGAGTGTTCCTTGCGATGTTTTGTAAAATACTATTTTTATGGTGTATATGAGGATATTACTTTACTATTAATCATTACATTTTCATGCTTATGTTTTATTTTAAAAATTTATGTGACGTTCGTATATAGTACAAAAACATGTCCTTGATGTGTTTTCGAATGTTCGCCTAGTATATTAAAGTATATTGGCATAGTACTCCTGAGAGGCTATATGATATATCGCTTACTATTCATTTTAATTTCCATATTTTTTCTCTATTTAATAATTTATTTATTTATTTTATATGTCCATTTTACTATTTTGTTTTCCATATATTCCGTGAGATTGCATGTGGTATAGTATTCTTGTGAGGACTAAATATTCTTATCTTGGATTTAAAATAGTCGAATGTATTTGCTAATAAATTAAATTTTACTGGGCGTCCGTGTTCTTTTCTTTGACTGTTCACGTGGCTCACGAGTCACGAGCTACAAGCACGATACGTGCGGGATGACGATACGTACGTACACCAATGTTGTTTGGTAACCCAGCGACGAGCGCAACGACAGGAACGGAACGGAGTTTTTTTTTTTTTTTTTTTGAGCAAAGGAACGGAGTTGCAAGATGAGATGAGGTTCACGACTTCGCGTTGCGCTTGTCCTGGCTTCGTACAGCTCGGAGAAATAGAGTAACAATGGAAATAATATCTCGTTAAAATTGGGCCCAAAAGCTGGATGCCCAAGCCTCCCGTTCGCACGGCCCAAGAGGGGCTTCGTCCCCGCAGGTGTACATCAAACGAAAGTGGGCCAAGAAAAGAAAAAGCCCAGGAACGGTGACGGGCCGCGCCTGGTCGGCGCGCGCATCCGCGCCGACCAGTCGGCAGTTAACAGCCCTCTCCTATTTTTACGGCGCCGACAGGTGGGCCTGGTAAAAAAAAAAAAAAACAAATCCACCCGTGATCCTTGCCGCGGCCCCGCTCCATCACCGGCTCACCACGCTCCTACGCCCACGCCGACGCTTCCACTCCCTTCATTCCCTCACACCGCAGCACCGCCGCGTGGGATACATGGAGGTCGCCACCGGAGATTCGCACCTGCACCGGCATTGACTCGCCACAGCCTCGAAGCCTCTGGAAGCGCCAGCGCCTCGAGTGGGGCTGTGGCCGGGGTTCGCAGCCGAGGGCGAGGCGGAGGCGCGGCCCCTCCAGCGGCGGCCGCTGCTATGCTTGCATCGGTATCGCCTACAGCTGCGGCCTCTTCGCGTTGCTCGAACCGGGCGCCCGGCGACGTCTTCGCGTTGCTCCAGCTAGGGTTTGTGCGTATGGACCTCTACCCTGTAGCGGCGTCTGCATCAATCCTCCATAAGGTAATTACACAAATCGATCTTGTCCTGTGTGATTTTATTGTTCTTGTGCTGTTTCCCTGCATTCTAATTTCGAGTTGTGCTTGGCGAGCCGAGCACCGATCTAATTACATTTACCTGCTAACTTCGATCTCTTCCAAAGAAGAATGCTGGTGCGTTCCTTCTAACTTTAATATCCCGTTCCAGTGATGCTTTGCTAGAATGATTGGCATTGATGTGCTTTACTGTGTGACTTGAACAAATCCTTTCAAGTGAAAAGAATGGGTTCAGCCTATGATATTTTCTTTCTTGCATTCTTATAAATGTGTTTTACTGTGTGATTTACCAATATGTGTTGGCAATTACAGATTTGTTGTGCCATGGCGTATAGAAAGTAAACAAAATATGACACTTATTTAAGGCATACTTCACATTTTAAATTGTTATTGATTTAATCCTAAGTGAGCAGTAAAGGTTTGCAGCATGAACATCGTAATTGAATTACTCATGCTGTTAGTCAGGACTCTCAGATCTGGTCAGTACACCAATTGCATCTCTTTCTTTCAGTTTCAGTGATCAATCAATATGCTTCTTAAACCTTTTAAATGCAGGGATTGGGACAACCAGATGTAGTTAGGTGAGCATATTGTAAGGATTGGGATAACCAGATTGTGATTTAACCAGATTTTTTTAGTATACAAGGTTTTTCTTAGTTGTAAATGCTTCATGATTAAGGATATATGTAGATGCTTGATGATTAAGGATATAAGCTGCACAAGATTAGAATGTCAATATGTCGTTCTAACATCTCATGGAATAAGTGGCTTGGGATATTATTCGATTTATTTAGCTTCTCTAGAACTCTAGAATGATGATCATTTGTTCTTAGCCTCACCATCTTAAAAGCCCTCATTTGATTTTGTTCGAGCCTGTGTGGTCGACCTATGTGAACTCAATAGATGATCACTAATATGGTGCCTTTGTGCTATTGTATATTTTGTGTGCATTCAAATATTTGCGCCTTGATGCCTCTCAGTTTATGTGTTATCTCAGATGACACCTGAAAGTGTCACTCTTATATTCTTGCTAAATTCTGTTGCATCTCATGGAAGAGGCAAGTCTCAATAGAGGAAGGGGATGTCAAGGCAAAGGACCTGGGCGGCATGTTTAGTTAAAAACAATGCTAAACTTGGGTTTAACATGAAGGTATGCTTCAGAAATATAAACTGCTACCAAATAGATTTATAATTGCTTTAAATTTTTTTGAGTGCTCTCTATCATTTAAACTAATTTCTATTGTATAAAACACTATATTGAGACTTTATTTTTACTTGTCATTTTTTGAAACCAGGCAAAGCTTTATTGATTCAATCTGGCTGCTGCACTTTTTTTTTACTTGGTTATGGAGAGTGGTGGCATGCATTAATGACTATTTGTTTCTTAATAACACTTGTGAGTGTGAATTTTCAAGACATCTAAGTGTCATATCGGCACCAATCTCGAGCTAAACCTAGAATGGAAACTTGTCAAGGGTCGTAAGGTTAATCTTTGTAACCATATCTTGCATTTCCATATTAATTGGAATTTTTAATTAGTTTTTCTTCCCATGATGCTAGAGAAGATAGTCAAGTGAATTTCTCAAATCGACCTTCCCTACTGAAAAGTTAAGGATCAAGCTGCCTCACATTGTATTGTAAATCTTCTAACGAATGTTATTTCTGAAATTTCAATATACCACGTTTTTTAATGCCCTCACAGGTGTTGCTTGTCACAAAAGCAGTAAAGGGTTTAGGAATGTAAATTAGGTGCCACACATTGCTAAAGTTGCAATTGAGTAAGCTGAAATGCTCAGAATTTGAGCGTGCCAGTGGGATCGGACGTGTGCTCCTCAATTGGATGACATGTCGTGCTTCTGATTGGGTTTAGGTTTTGAGGGAGAGCTGAATTATTTGTGTGTGACAGCAGATTCGTTTTATTTCTGGTAGAGCTCCAAATTTTTATTGTTTACTTTATATTCTCTTTTAGCCATGGCTGTAAATTGTCAGCCATGTTTTGCTTGAATTAATTCAGAAGAGGCCGAGAGAATTTTAGATATTCAGAGTTCACCTATTCTGAATGGCTACAATGTAACTGATGGTGCCTTTTTTTTCCCCATTTATCCAAAAAGGATACACTATTAGAGTAAACATTTGATCCACTTCATAGCCATTCTCAAACAGAATACCTAGATGTGTCGCATATTCAAAAAGCAATGCTGCTTCCAGTTTTATGGTCAACGACAGTAATGAAGCTATTCTATACATTTGGACTTTTCTGAAAGTCGCGCCTCTAGGCCTATTATCGTTGTGTGGATGCTACCGCTGGCTACACGCTGTCGTTGTGTGATGCCGTTGTGTGGATGCCCTTTTTTGTTTCAATTAAGCTCAAGAAAGAAGGAGCCCACTTTTTTCCATAGCAATTGGATCCATAAGTAGCTTGTGCCAGTAGATTGGTTGCCATCTAAACTGTGTGTTGTGCCGTATTTAGTAAACACTATTTTTTTTTTGCTTTCTAAAGACATCATTCGAATGCAAGTTGTTAAATGAGTGTGAATTTGAAATTCATTGCTTGTACACCTTTTATGTATAGCAGAAGCTATATGCAGGAGTCTTTTCAGTTTTCCTGATCAGCGTCAAGTTTACAAATCCATTGTTATTCATTTCTAGAACAAATAAATTCAGTAGCTGAAACGAGCATTTTTTTATTCTGACCGATTTTAATTGGTGCTTTGGTTCAGCTGATCCTTACTAGGAGCTCATGCCGATCACTGCGATTTGAACAGAAATTAACCTCTCAAGGTACTTCTGATTTTGGTAGTATTTTTCTTAAGCTATGATCATGTAACTACTACTGTGGCTATGCATTGGTTGATTCCATCCATCAATCACACAAATAGTGTATGGCTGCATTTGTGAGCTCAGAACAGGAAGGCATAAGCCTTCCCCCTATTCTCCTTCCAAAGCAAATAGTGACTGGCTCCATACAATAAGGTAGCATGATGAGATAACAATATGCTGCACAAGTCTAATTTATTTTTGTACCTGATGCAACTTTCAGGAGCTAAAAATAGGCTTTCATAACACAAAAAGCACGTCCATGTACCTTGTACATGGATTTAGACATTCAGCTTGAAAACATATGAACATGAGAAGTTGAAAATTACCCTGTTTCAAGAACAAATAAAATATCTATTGTGCAGGCAGTAAATACATTATGTATGACTGTAATATCATGGAAGCAGAACACTGACAAATAATTAAACAGACTAGGTACACTGAATCGGGTCAGAATCACAACCATTTTTTACAACCAAAGCAATTTCGCAATAGCAAGAATGATCACACGTTGTCTAACTAATATTCCTTCCTGCTTTATAGTTGATAAATCTGAATGCAAGATCAACAGCCCTGGTTCTAACTGATAGTTGTCTTTTTTTTTTTTTTTGAAAGTAACTTATAGCTGACTTGGATGCACAAAGCAAGAGCATTTTTGTCCTGTTACCCATTTTGGCTCTTGAGTTCAGCTCCCTGTGGATGCACAGAAGATTGTTGTTCCACAAGGAGAAGAGAGTCGGATACTCAGAGCACTTCAATCTGAAGGACAAGCAGCACTTAAATCTCTGTTGTGACATTTCGTAGAACAGCTTGTCCGCAGGTCCTGATCTTGGAGCAGAAGGTTTGTAGCTTGTCCTTGCTGGCTACTGCAGAACCTCCTCTTGTCAACAGATACCAATATACTCCCTTTCATCTCTGTTGTGACAGATATATTGCCTTTGCATCACCGATTGGGCTCGATGCTCCCTTTAAATTTTATCGGCGGCCATAATGACCGGCACGGAGTATATTTGGCGATGGCCACACCTGTCCTTTGCCAAGCCACAACTGAGGCTCTATAGAGTTTATTGTTCTTTTCAAGAAGTTTTGTGTTATATTTGTGTAGCTAACAATCCTCTAGAGTTAGGTTTATTTGATTAGACTAGATTTCACGGTACAAAATTATTGGTCAGGTACATAAATGCTTTTAGATTTTTTCTTTATCTAGAAACTTTGTATTAAACCAATAATGTCACATGTAGTCATATTGTAGTCTTCTTATCATTTGCAAACCAATTGTCTCCTTGTCAAAACACAAGCTCATTCCATTCTGATATCATTATTTTTACAATTTGCTAATAATAGGCTTTTTTAAAACCGTTTGGTCACTGTATGCTTTCTAGCTACAGTACTCACCGTATGCTTTCTAAACTACTGAAACTGATGCCTTTTGTATCGTATTTGGCATTAGGTGATCTGCACTCATGGTGATTTTTTAAGCACTCAGATCATTGCCCTAGGAAGGTCTGCAAGGCAGAGGGCCACTGCTCAACCAAGCTTTGATAATTACACATGTTCATTGTAGATACTCATGTGACTGACTCAATGTTTCGACATTTGAGAATTACCTTCCTACATTTGTGAACTGAATCACTATGTGTAATGAGTTTCATGTTAGATTTTTGCAGCAGCAACTCATCCAAGCGGGGCACACCCAGGCCGAGATGGCGAGCTCCCCCTCCCTGTCACGAAGCAAGGTGTGTTTCCTGTAGCAAGGTACAGATGGATATGTGGTCCTGCTGTTCTAAATAGCAAGGTGCTCTATGAATTCTCTGCTGGTGCTGACTACTACAACTTTTACCATCCACTGAGATGTATGAACGCACGTACGAAAACGTTCCTTTGGGTTGCCTCTGTAGTCTGTAAACTTGGCCTGCTGGATCAGGGTTGCTACCATGGTGCCTGAACTGATGGTGTTCTGAATTCTTCTTTATGCAATTTCTGCAATCCTTTGTGAATCCCAGTCACTGTATATTGATCTTAGCGTTCTCGCTAAGCTGTGCCAGAACATTGTGCTTGATATCACTCATAGTTCTCGGTTCTGATGCCTTATCAATTTTCACCACATTTTTGGCATTATTTGCACTGAGGACCCAACCAGCTAATTGGTTCTTCATATTTGGATATGATCTAATTACTTTTGTGTACATCTATTATGCCTCTTAACTTTGACCACTTTGAGATGTTAATTTCTAATTAAAACTATGGATTAATTTTGTTTCCAGTTGATCACAATGGAACCTGTTCAAAATAATGAGCGTCGGACACCATTATTTTAGGTGGATTACATAAAAGCCCATAAAATAGAGTTTACGAGCCTGGAGATATCCGTGATTGATTGTGTTACTTTTCACAAAACTTGTTTTGGACTAGATGTCATTTTAATATCATTGTTTGGTTTCGTCAGAAGTATTGTTATCTTATCACGCGACGATGTGTTTTTATCACGCTTTTAGTTATCCCAGAAGAACGCACGGCGGCCCTCCAACTCTTAAACAAGCGTGACTCCTCAGTTTCCCAAGACAGGATTCAAACAATCAAACTCATGCGGTCCTCCCCTCCCCTCCCCTTCATGCACCACGCACCCTGCTCCTCCTCCTCTCCAACGCGTGGAGGCAAGTGGCCGGCACAGTGCCACAGCGACCAGAACGACGGCGCTTGAGGATGAATGCAGAAGCAGAGGCGTGCGGGCTCAGGACAGCGGGGACGCTGGGCGGCAGGACTCGCCGCCCATCTCCAGGCCACGCAGAACCGCGCTCGACGTCCCGCTCTAGGATGCACCGCGGCGGCGCCCGCCAGGCTGTCCGCAGCCCTGTACCAGGCTGCAAGGCGGCAGCACTCGCCAGTTCGCGTGGAGCCGCACTCGCCGGCCCAACCCATGCTCGCGGCGGCGCCCTCCTGCAGGTTCTTCCCTCTCCCTTAACTGAGCCACATCTGATTCGTAATCCAATAGGCTTCATGTTCTCTTGCCATGGATTTGTACTCCCTGAAGGTGTTAGAAACGTCCTTTTTATGCCCTGAAGATGTTCGACAAAATGGGAGAGTTGAAGGCACACTCATGGGTCAAGCAATGCATCTGCACCAAGGTACTAAGCAACTGTGTTACATTTGTTATTGGACGCTTGTGGAACTTTGACCCCAGACTCCTTGTGTCTGTAACCAGTTTGCCTAATTCCATCACATGAGTGTACAATGTTTGGTCTGTGGTTTTTAAAGTTGTGTCAAGCTCTTCCTTCTCCAAATGTAGCTATCCATACAAGAGCTTATATTTCTGTGTCAGGGAAAATAGAGAACTGAATCTTCAGCAAATTATTGTGCACCTACAGTCTATAATTTAGATGGAGTACTAAATACTAATGTTCTAACCATGCCCTTTCAGAAGTGATCCAGTCGTATATTCTGCAATGGTAAAGTAATGATTTATATTTTGCCCTTTCAGGTGCCATCCCCAGGAATTAGTTACAATCTAATATGCATTTCTAGGATGCTTCTCAAGGTCAGTAAACCCATGCATCAGTGCATCAAATATATTGAATATAACAAATTTTGCAAAAACTGTGGTATACCTATGATTGGACCAGTGTCGGAGCAAACCAGAGCATTAGCACAGGCAATACTCTGCGCAGCAGCAATTATAGGTAATAGAATCAATCCACATTGTCGCGAAATGCTGCGAGCTGGATTCAGGGTAGTTGCATTTTACCCAAGGGAGCTTGCGCTGATTGCAGGAAGCGGAAATGGCGTTATCTGGAGACAAGGCAGGCTTTAGGATGTGCAGACTACAGAGTTGCTGCCTTGTATCCCAGGAGTGCATGGCACCCCAGGTTGCTGCTTTGTAACCCTAAACCCCCCCGATGCTAATGTTGGAATCCATTACTCTTCTAGGATAATATGCTAATATTAATTAATCTTGTTTTGTATTTTGCTCCATGATGTAGTCACTCAGTGTCACTGATGCCTAAATCCAAGATCCAGTCATACTCTGATCCACTCGATTTGATTTGATGGCATACCTATTTCGACGATCTTTTTTGCAAATCAGTGATTCATGTCAGATTTGACTGATCTAATACCTGTAGGAAACACTCACCCATAGAGAGGATTTGAGATGTTGATAGATACAGTATTATAGAGCTGTTCAATGGTACCACTGAGCACATATATTGGGGCCTTGGACTCCAATTCATTGTTAATTTTGGAGGAGGTTAAGCTTTCCATAGATAGATTAAACTTTGTTTTTCCCCTCTTGTTCTTATCAGATGCAGTTCCTTTTGCGACTAAAAATTAGGACATCTTTGTTAATTTTGTGCTTTGATGCTGCATTGGGGAAATGAAAACAGGCTGCAAAGACTTAAGCCTGCCAGTTCTTTTGGTGTTTATTTTTAAAAAAACTTGTCCAGAAATAAACTACTGGCATTATATTTTGTCAAATCAAAACAGGCTGCAAAGATTTAAGCCTCTGTGTTCCGTAATCTTGCTAACAAAAATATTGTGAAATGCCACTGTATTAAATTTACCTTTTGGGTTGTTCTTGTTTTTGCGCCTCAGAATTGATTCTGAACCCTACTATTTGCATGTTATCTTGCAGTGAGATAAAGAAGTTGACACTTTCTAAGCTTACATGCCGAGAAGGCATCATTGAAGTTACCGAGAAGGCATGATTCTAGACCCTACTTAATGATTTGTGAAGTTTTACTTTTTACCTGAATGCCTGTTATTTTGTTCTTATCTCGAACTTATTAGGTTCTCAGTGCTACACATTGTTTGCTACACATTATCTACCTCAGTATTTGACATGTGTTTAGCTTTTTGCTTCTTGGTTAGTAACTATGATAAATTATTTATTGAAAGTTAATGAATTGGCATTAATGTTCAAATGAGTGGACTGAATCAACATGATTCAGATTATCAGAGATAGTAGGTTGAACTTTTAAATTTTTAATACATCAACCAAAAAGTGATTCTTATTTTGAAATACAATTTCTAAGCCTCACGCCATCAGTGATTCTGATCTGGCTTCTGCACGTCTGCATGTTTTGGACTTTGGGAGAATGGATAATTTGTGAAGATAGCTTTGGAGAGTGAGAAGTATAGACTATCGGCCTTGGGTGGCATCGTTACTGAGCTGAGACTTCATCCAATGTCCGAGTTTGTAGATGCTAGAGTTCAAATATGTCATTGACTACCATGTAATAAAGTTGTTGGGTACCCTTGTGGCGTTTGTTTGTAAATATTCCAGTGATCTTCCGATCACTAGGAAGTCGCTTTGTCAAGGATTTGATGTTAGCATAGGCACTATAATTATTATGCTTGTTATGCATAAGTGCTTTTCAGATCATATATAGATGGTCATACAATTGTAGAAAAGTTGAACTATAAAATTATTGTTTGGTTATTTTTATATGCATCCCTAAAATTAACCCGTATGCGTTAGCACGGGCATTACTAGAGGTCGTGAATCGTGATGGGCGGCGTGGCGTGACGTGCTCCGCCGCTCGGCTTTCCTCCCAAAAAATACAAATCTCTTTTTGTAAATTTTTATTTCGCTTTACATGCTATATTGTCTCTTTTTTGGAGTTTCTTTTTGAATTTCTTCACTGGTTGTTGTGCGAATGATTTTTCGGGAACATGAGGCCCATTGCACACATGGGCTCCAACTTGTGCTGGCCTGCCGGGCGCGCGGCCCGCGCGGGAGTCACACACACGGCGTGATTGACGCCGCGGGTGCCTCTTGCTACCTGTGGATCGGGCTGCCCTTTGCCCTAATCCGCCAAATCAATTCCCCATCTTCTCTGCCAACGCAGCCGCCGAATCAGTCTCCGCCTCCTCCAAGCCAATCAATCCCCCTTCCGGGCTTCAGTTGGTTCGAATTGGAGACAAGTTCCGAGGTTAGGGGGTTTGTTGATTCTGCGGCTCTGTGGTGGGTACGACGGCAGATGGAGAATCCACGCTCTGATCCCGAGCCCGGCGCGAGCAGCTCACGAGGATCATCCGGAGGAGCCTCTGCGGGTACCAAAGGGCGAGATGCTGCCGGGGTGGAGAAAACAAGCGCATGGACAAGTGAAAACAAGACCAAGTTCCAAAGCACTCCTACTTCCGTGGATCTCGACAACACTGCGCGCCGGGATGACAGTGAAGAGGCTGACCAGGTTGTCCACATCATCGACCATGAAGGGGGACAAGGTCTGGGGCAGATCGAAGGCCTTGACTGGGATGACGCTATGCTCAAAGATGATCTTGATTCTCATTTCAATCGGTACAGAGGCCTTCCTGATATTGATGATGATGCTGCTTGGGCTCCCATTGATGATCAACAGCTTAAAGAAATGAACTTACGGTTCGCTTTATGTCGCATCAAAGCTCACAAGGTATACCTATTATCATGAAAATGTCAGTAAAGATTTTAGAAATTTTACTTTCTGTGTATACATGTCCACACCGATCTGTGTACAATTTACTCCTTGTGCCTTATTTTTGTCAGATGTTGAAGGGAGAGGAGGTGGTGAGTGATGAGGAGCTCAGAAAGATGTACCCTCCAGACACGCTTGAAGAAAACGGGTACTTTGAGCTGCTTGAGAATGATTTCGAATGGTACTTTGATCCTGAATACTGCAGTTTTGCTCACTTGGAGGACTACCAGCGCTTAGCTCTTCCTAATACTGTATGTAACACTTAGCCCCATGCAACTATTTCTGCCGTTCAGTGTTCAATTATTCTAATGCAATATTTTTTTTAGTTTAAGGCGCTTTATGTTTCCACTGTTATTGCACTAGCGCAATTACGCAACCCATTCTTTCTTAAGCTGAGAGATGATGATACCTTAGATGTGAATGAAATATGGTTTTGCCTCCATGTGTAGATCACTAGATTATTTAGCTATGTTTCACATGGCACTTATGTGTACCAGTGTGCTGATCAAAAGACTCTGCAGCGGTGAATCCTTTCTTTATCCGCATCCACACGTTTGAAATCCGAGGGAGTATTACTTTTTTTTTTCTGCTAAACCCACATATCAACATTTTTAGTTTGGGGTGCATTTTGTGCATTTCTGTGGTCATTGTAGAGAGGTAGAAAGAGGTAGGAGAACACCACCACACCCTTAGGATGGTGTGACCTTTCACATATATAACCAGACACGACTTGTGTTACAAGAATACAACAAGCTGGGATATTCGCAATAGCCATACATTTCTAATAGTTGTACAAGAAGAGATATAACTTTAAATTATGACATACATGATAGCTTAGTGGTGACTCTGATTTAAGAAAGCTTGTTCAGCATCACTTTGTATGGAAGCCTCTTCAGTCTAGAGGCACTGGTGCATAGTGGACTTATATGCCTTGCTAATAATACCTGAAGAGGCAGGGGTCAGCTAAATTGAACACGGGAAAAACTGTTAAAGGCTGGAATGTTTGCATAGAAGCATGCAGAGGTTGGTAATCCACGTGCCTGGGCCATGACATTGGAAATCCATCCTATTTTACTTATTCACTACGAATGTCGTACTTTTTTGTGTCCAACTATATGATTTTTTTTTTGTGTGTTTTCATCACTAGAATATTGCAATATTGGAAGAAAAGGCTGTGTTGTTGTTGTGGAATCAGTTTTGATATCTGTTGCATTATCATGTCCCATTTCTGGTGAAGGTTGAGATGCCGGGAAAAAGATGAGATCTAGGATTCTTGAACTTTTGCAAGGATAATAATGCCTGCTTCTAGAGAGATCTTTGATTGTATAATCCCCAATGCAGTGGTGCTTTGCTTGTGTGCCTCTTTGCATGGGTTGTGATAAGCAAGCACCTGATCAATACAAAAATGATATTGAGTCAATGTAGTGGGAGATTCAGGAACCAAGTATTTCCGGTTGTCATAAGCTGGCACTGGATGTGCTTACTCTTCTGGTCACGTCTTTGATGTCACTATATTATTTTTCCGTTTCCAAATTATAAGTCGCTTTTGACATTTTTGGTTCATCCATTCAGTTATGTATCTAGATACGTAATATGTCTAGATACATAACTGAATGGATGAAAAAAAAAGTCAAAATGACTTATAATTTGGAACGGAGGGAGTAATACTTTTAGTAGCAACAATTGTGATTGACAATATTTTTCCTTTGTGCAGTTTGAATATCTACGCTGGGAGTATTACCACAACACGTGTAGTACACTTCAGAGCGACCGAGAATTTGTTTATTTCTGGGAAACACTATCAAGAAAAAAACTGAGGTATGTAAGATGTGCATTGTGATTGATTGCTAAATTCTAGGCGTATGTCAACATTGTCTGATAGCCTTTGCATCACATGCAGTGGTTTAAAAAGTTCCAGAGCGCCGAACCAAGTGAGGTACGCAGCACCTGAAAACCTCTCTTGTGGTTAATAGGTTCATTGAATGTATACGATGCTATATATTCTCAGTCATCAACCATAAAGTTATATATTCATTTTGTAGTGGGAAAGAATTAAGCGTGTGGTCTTCTATCATGCTGTGAAGATTGCAAATGAGTGTACCCATGTTTTTACATGTTTGATTCACTCTGCCTACTCTGTAATGGCCCTCCTCGCCCTTGTTAACATAATGTGTGCTGCAACTGACTGTATTTCACAATTACACTTACAAATTTTCTTTTTCAGGAATTTTTGTGGAGTGTTGACTTTGAAAGGACTTGGTATGAAGACTTTGCTGGTCTCTATTTTGAGATTTGGAAACTGGTTAATAAGCAAAAGGTTGGATTGTTGCCCAATTATACAGAATTAGAGAATTTATGATGCTCGTTTTTCTGTTTATTCCTGCTTTATATGCTTATTAGTTATTAGTTATTAATCTGATACATTTCTTTCTTAATGTTGCTTAGATGAGTTTCAAAGATGCTTTGGATGAAGTGAAGGAGAAAGGCATGCAATCCTTGTGCCGTTTTGATTTGGAAGCTGAGTTTGACAGTGATCAACAGTATTGGCCTGGTCCGATCACACGTGATGTAGGTTGCTCTTTCTTAGAGATCTTTTCTTATTGTATCTATGTATTTTTCCCCATTTTAGCATCTGTGGCTAATTCATTCACATTTTCTTTCTCCAGTATAATACCTACGTGGCTGAAATTGATGAACATGTAAGCTTCTTTTGTCATGTGATCAATGTGCAACTGTAATTTTCTTTGCACTAAAGCAATTTTCGACTCTTTGTAGTTACCAGAAGATGAAGCTTATAAGTTGGTCATGGAAGCTATCAAAAAATTTGTTAGTTAATTATTTTCTTGTTGGTTTTAATGCATGTCTAATTTGCTTTATTCTACTGAAGTGGGGGCTAAATTTTTTTTCAGGTTGGAAAACTCAAGAGTTATTATGATTATGCCAAAAAGAAGTTGGATATTGCAGAAAAAATTGGTTTGATCCCCCAGCCCCCATGAAAGTATGTACTAATAATCTTGTCAGCAATCTTGCAAGATTCATACTTATTCAGCAACGTCAGGCAGGCCCATGGGGTTTTAACATAATCTTTCTGATACATTTAGTCTTACTTATTCAGCATTGTTAACCTTACAACATTGTGTTCTTACTAATTTTTTTAGCTGAACAACAATCTCTTAGGGCCATTTGTTGTTTTGTTTCTGAAATGTATATCAGCTTATCTGATTGAGTTCCGGTTATGGCAGATGGGAGGATGGTTTAGCTGATCGGCTTCAATATGATGCTGATGGTAATGTCAAAACTGAGATTGTCAAAACACCTTTTGTGCAGGTATACCATACTGACTTATTGTTGTGTTGTTTCTCCAAAATGTTGTAAGGTTAACAATGCTGCTGGTTCCTCTTGACAGATCCCACTTGGTGTGACTAAGGATAGGCTCATCGGATCAGTTGATGTTGAAGCATCTGTAAGATCAGGGACTACCGTGTTTCAACCTGGTCTTCTTGCTGAAGCTCATAGAGGTGTTCTTTATGTTGATGAGATAAATCTGTTCGATGATGGCATAAGCAATCTACTTCTGAATGTCATGACGGAGGGAGTTAACATTGTGGAAAGGAACTGCTCATAGAGCAGGAGGTTAAGCCCCAAGGGTGAGAGCTGGTCGGCCTGGCTCCTACACTGGCCTCCAAAGAAGGTCTGGCGAGGTGGCCTTTAAAAAAAAGGTCATTGGCTTTCGTCATCCCTGCAAACAACTTTTAATTGCTACTACTTGTAACCCGGAGCAAGGATCTGTACGTGAACACTTATTTGATCGCATTGCAATCTTAATTTAAAGTACTTTTAGACTGCAAGATGGGTCACGTCTCGATGCAGCACCAGCTGAGCAGATGACTAACCCCACTTACTTTTATCCCCACTTGCGCAAAATGAGATGAGCGATTACGTTATATAGCTAGGCTTTCAACTAGGCGTGTGTGTTTTGTGCAAGAGTTGACCTACCAAACAAGCCATATATAAACTATGCTCTTCTGGAAGGATTGCGAAGGCATCGAGCTCTCAACTTGGACCAACGAATTCAAACTAGATAAATCAACGCAGATTCTTTTCATATCTCTGTCTTGTATATTAAAAAAACTTTTTTTGAATTTTTGCCAGTTTCCTAGACATGTGGGGGGGGGAATATGTCCATTACTAGATTTGATGTATCTTAATCTTATTCTGCTATTCACCTTGGTACTTGTGTTATTATTTGGTTTTTATAGTTATTGTATAAACACCCTATAAGGCATGATTAATTGACTTAGGTCCTGCTTTTTCATTTTGATTATTGTACAAATAATATGTCCAAGGGCCACACGCACGCACACGTCGCCCGGATGTCTCCACCGTGCGTTCCAGTCGACGTCGCGCTTCGCCCTCCACCGCCGCCGCCGCCGCCACGATAACTCACGCGTGCATCCGTTAGCCCATCATGCAGCTATCATCAGCATTCAGTCGCACGTCCGAACATCGAGCCCATTCGCCGCGATCATCACTCGCACGTGACACGGTTGGCAGGTCGCCCGATCGGCAAGCGATTAGTTGCACGTCCGGCCGTCTGCAGCCACCATCGTGAGATCGATCTAACAAGCGTTCTACCTCATGCAACGCTCTTCTTTTCCACCTTTCCTATAGCTACTAATTTCAGAGATCAGATTGCTTCTTATTCTAATTTTCTGCTTAATTTCTCCCAATAATTGGGACGGATAGTATTTGACATGTCTGTATGATTGGGACGGATACTATTTGACACAGTCGAATTGAACGTTGAATCGTCGATGAATCATTGGGGGAATAATTTAATCTATCTTTTCGCGAAAGCCACGAACAGATCTGTCTTTTGCACTGAAGAAAACTGTGACGGCTCTGCTATTAGCCTGTGTGACGTAGAGTAGGCTGCATCAGACAACGATGTTTGGTCACAATTTTTTTTTTCGTTCAGAAGACAAGAAACGACGACTAAAAACAAACCAGGATCCATCGTTCGAATGATGCTACTTACTCCTACTGGCAATATGAATGTTGCAGCCTGTTTTTGCACCAGATGTGCTAGAACATGTCGATTCCGGTTTCTACTGTTGCTAGGCTGAGAGTTTTTACGATCACGCCGATGCGCGTTTTTCGTTAGACTGAATGTTGCTAGGCTGAGACTGGGAGCGACTTACCAAAAATACTATTACCCCTTTTTTTTTTTCTTTCGATCGCAATCAATGCGAAACCCCTAATTACATACTACAGCTACATTTCATTTTTTTGTTCTTCTTTTCTTCGGGGATTAATAAGCCTAGCTATAGAGTTCGTCTTGCCGAACTATGTACAACAGTTTCTGCAAGAACGAGCACGGTTCTATACTGTATATAAGGTATATAAAAAAAAGATGGTCGAACACTGAAGGCAGCTCATGGCAGCGCTTTGCCCTCGTCCAAGACCGTCGACCATCGCCTCATGCCCTCATCCATCTCTTCTCATCTGAACCACGAGGACTCCTTGGACCTCTGAAACCTCTTCATCACACTGAGGCACGCCTAGACAGACGACCTCCAGATCCGTCCCTCGAACGAGATGACGATGATGGAGACGTCGTCGTGGTAGTGCCTCCTCGCGCCGCGCGGGATGTCCAGCAACTGGCGCGTCTCCATGCCTGCAACGCAACCCAAAGAGAAGCAATTCGTCAAGAGACCTGTCTGATCATCCATGCGTGTCGAGTGTGCCGCCCGGATGGGGTTATTACTCACCGGCCTTCCTGGCGGCGCGGTGCACGAGCTCGCCGACGAGGTGCTGCGCGGGGTCGCCGTCGGGCTCCGCGGCGGTGAACGCCTCCACCTGGTCCACCACCTCCTTGTTGGTGAAGAACTGGTACAGCCCGTCGGAGGACAGCACCAGGAACTTGTCCTGGGAGCTCACGATGCGGTGGTGGCACAGCGACGGCGTGCACGTCACGTACGGGTCCGTGCCGACGTAGTCGATCTTGAAGGCTTCCAGAAGCCGGCTGTTCCACTTGGGCTGCCAGTGCCAGAGAAAAAAAAAATTAACAAACATCGGCAGAATAGTATTGTCAAAGTTTGCAGATTGACAGTTGAGGGAATTTTGATCGATGCTTTGGGACCACGAGACACACACAGGGACGGTCGAATCGTCGAATTAGTACAAGCTACTCCTACAGTCCTACTCCACCAAGCCACTGTTGGACGGCCACTAATCAACCATGATTTGCAGCGTAGGGCCATGATTGGTTACTCGCAGTCGCAGTTCTGGTCCTAGACCGTGACAGCACAATGCGCAGAGCATGTTCACAAGAACTGCACAACCCTGACCGAAAACAGAAATGTTCTAGAGCATGCGCACTGAAAACGAAGAAATACTACAGTAGAGCCCAAGTTACCTGCTTCAGGTAGGCGACTCCAAACGCTCTGGTGACGTTGATCTTGCCCTTGACCCGTCCATTGACAATGGCGTTCCGATCATTCAGATGCTGGCCCTTGATCCTCATCACCTCCTGCATCATTCCAAATGGAATTCCGACAAGAAGGACTCGGTGAACACAAATCCCGGCCATAATTGAAGTTCTTGGATAGGAAGGGCGAGGAGCACAGCAGAAGAGGGGTACCTCATGGACCGCGGTGCTGTGCTCTGCGGTGAGCTGCACGGCCTGCAGGCCGTCCATGTCGTGCGCCTCCAGCTCCCGCATGATCTCGGCCTTGAACTGCTGCAGGTCCTGCGACGCCTTGCCGAGGACGTTCTTCAGGTCGGGCTCCGGCCTCCGTGCCAGCACGGCGCGGCTGTCGCCGACGTTCATCACGTAAACGTCCGAGCCTTTCATCACCATGACCAGCACGCACGAGCCCATCAGCCCCAGCTCCGGGCTCTGGGCCGCGCGTTCCTCCGCCGCCGCGAAGAACGCATCCTCCGTCTTCTTCAGAGCCCGCGCCAGCGCCCTCAGGACGTCGCGGTGCACCGGCGTCCTGGCGTTGGTGCCTGGCATGGGCACTTCCGTCCGCCTGCGCTTAGCCGACTCCGCGCCGTCGCCGTCGGCCTCGGAAAGACAGAGGCGTTCAGCATTGCCTGCGGCCGCTTCTTGATGGCCGCACCTGGCGCCGTCGCCGGCTTGGATGTCGTCCCATAGCACGCCTTTGAGCTCGCTGTGCACGGCGACGTAGAGGTTGGCGAAGAGGTAATCGGTGGCGTCGGGGCCGTTGAACCCGTCGTAGATTCCGACGAACACCCAGCCGTGCTCCTCCGACACCGCGACGTGGAACCGGTCCTCGCCGGCCATGCCCTGAGCCCACTCCACATTGCCGTTCGGCGGCGAGCGGTACTCCCCGTCGCTGAAGGAGAGCTTTATCGGCTCAGCTGGTTCCTGTGGCCGGCGGCCATAGCGCGGCGACCCGAGCCGGAGTTTGAAGGCGGTCCTGACGAAGAACCGTAGCAGGGATCGCTCGTCACGCAGGCGGGAGCGCGCGGCGCGGCGCTCAGCGATGAGCTGAGAAACGCTCGGTTGGAGCCCCACGGCCACGGACGCGGAGGCGGACGAGGCGTGGTCAAGTGGACCCGACATGAATGGTGAGTCCGAGGGCAGGCCGGAGACGGTGGACGCGGAGCCGGATGTCTCGGAGAACCGGCCGGACGTGGACTGGACCGGCCCGGACATGGAAAGCCTGGACGGCGCCGCCTGGAGAGGAGCGGCGGCGAAGGACCGCGAGCTCTCGAACGTGCACGCGGTCGACTGCGGCCACGTCATCTCGTTGAGCACGCGGAACGACGGCATCGATGGCGACGTCGCCGGGTTGGCGCTGATGGCGGCGCCGGACAGAGAGAAGAAGGAGGACTCCGACGACGACGTCGCGGCAGCCGTCGGGGGCTGGTCGAAGGCGGCCCCGACGATGGCACGTAGGTGAAGGAGTGGCCGTGGCTGTCGTCCGGGAGCGGGTCCGACAAGACGGCGGCGGCGTACGGGTCGCCGGAGAAGCATGGGTTCTTGGTGATGCCATTGCCCATTTTTGTTTTCTTGGGCTTTGGATTTTGGGGATCGGCGGAGTGGAGGGGATGGATGAGTTGACCTTTTGGGAAAGGGAGGGGTAGGGAGAGGATGGTTTGTTTATGGGAGTTGACCATAGGTGGGAGTTGGAGTTGAGTGATGCGATGCGACGAGGGGCAGGCCCAGGCCCAGGCCCACCACCTTCGTCTTCGAGTGAATGGTGCCGCTCTTGCTTGGGGTCCACGGCTTCCTGCCCCACATCGTCGTTCGCGTGCGGCCTTGAGGGAGGAGCGGGGCGGCGGCGGCGGGTCGGGCTTCTCCAGTGGCTCTAGATGTCGGGAGGCTGCGGCGGATGTGGCGCGTAGCGGGCGGGGCCGCCGTCGCTGCCGGTGCGGTGCGCTGGCTGCGGAATCCCTTTCTCGTTTCTCCCTTTTATCCCCAAGGCGAGGAACGAAGTGGAGGGGGAGAGGAGGGGGGCCTTCTGCTGCTGTTCTTGTTTCCCGGCTTTCCAAAAAGTCGTCCCCGAGCAAGTGCCGCGAGATGGAGTTGTAAGGATCCTGGACCTCTCGTTTGTTTTTCCAGTCTGAGGTAAGACGCCTGAGATCATCACTTTTTCTTTTCAACATGGCGTTTCGGTAATTGTTTTGCTAATCTTTACTTCTAAATTACATTGGTACATGTCTAATTTGACAATGTTGTGATTGTAAGAGTCCCTAGTCCTGTAATATCTGGTGCTTAGAGAATTGTACAGTATTATGCGTTTCATTTCGTCCACCTTTTGTTGTCTGTCTTTTTTTTAGAAACATAGAGTTTGCGTGGGTTTTGAACCACTTAAAGCTGATGAAACAAAGATGCCGTCAAAACCTGAGAGGGCTCTGGTCCCTAGGATTTTTTTTTTGCCAAAAAGGGGCTCCTGAAAGTTTCTATATCACGAAAGAAGATTTTTTCTATCATTACTATGCGCATCTCTAATCCTTGTCTTATCAATGATGTTATCTTTTACTGGTTGCAAGTCAATTTGAAGTATGGAGATGATACACCGTTAATCGCATCAAACTTATGCATATGACGGTGAATGGTGAGTGAGAAGAGGAACCTCCTTCTTGTAGACATATATGAGGTTGATGTTGTTTCCAGTTGTCCCATTTTTGGTAACATGCTTGCTTGGCCAAAATAAGCTGATTAGGACAAACTTCATCTCAACGAAATGGAGAAGCCCATGTTTAAACATTTACCTTCTAATACTCAAGTTGGGATTTATATTTTCCATGTTTTCAACAAAATTTTAAGGTGCATTTTGAACTTCATGGTGACACTTCATACCATTAACATTGCACCAGTGATCTAGCTTTTGCTTGAGGCCCTGACCATACCGGTGGGGTAAAACTGGTTCTTATAATCTTGAGTGATGGCCGAAATTTAATGTGCATCAACAAAACATTCCCAATGGATGGTACATCCCAGGATATGTTCAGCAAGCACGACAATGGATTGTGTACCTGCAAGGCATATCACTACATCCTCCACATTTTTGCCTGTTTGTGCAACATGACCATAAAACAATTTAATATATTACTATCTGTTAAGTAAAAGAAAACTGAGCATGTTGGTTGTATCAGGATTACACTGTTCATATAATGTGACATCTTGCTCCATGCAACACTGAAACGCCAATCTCCGCACATTTTTACTGTCACTTGTGCAGCTGCTGAACTTCCAGGTTCACAGTGTACCCGTTTCTTCACTGGAAAACTTGTCTTGCAACTAAAAACATGCAACAAACCAACAACACGAGTGACCCTTGTAGCATCATTTCCATCCCAAGTTTGCATTGTTTCTGTTTGCAGCAGTTAACTTCAGTACTTCACCATCAATATATTACCCAACCTGATATTTTTTTTTTCATCTGTTGCTTAGCTTCAGGAGGAATTCTGCTCAAAGGTATCTGCTGGTAGTTCCGATAAAAGCATAATGGCGCCACCTTCAATATATTGGACTGTTTTTATGATCTGTGTTCATCTGTAAAAGATGGAGGCTCCAGAAGATCTCTTCCATCGTCTGGGTGAGTGAAATTTCTTGACGAATTGAAATTTCTTGAGTTTGAATTGCTTTCAGTAAAGCTGTTTTTTTAGAAAACACTATGGACTCATTATGAAAAGAATGTTTGGTAAAAATGTGCAATTTGCATGGATATATTATAGCTTGAAAGAACACGATCATTCTGAAAAACAGCTTAAACATATAGGTGGGCAAAAAACTGCTCACAACAACTCATGAAGCTTTGGAAACCAAACATCCATAGGGGCGATCATTCTGTAAACATATAGGAAACAACCCTCAGGGCCAGCCGAAAGTATTAACCCTCAAGCTGAATCTTGGTTTCTCCCCTCTCTCTGCCACGGGTTGATGATCCACGCTCCTGTTTCTGATCTAGTCTAGATCTAGATGTACTAGGGGAAGTTCACTTTGAAGAAAACTGCCAATCTAGATGTACCAGATCGTCGCTGACCTAAAACATAAAACATCATTAGCCATGCCCACAGCTCCCGTTCGGCACCACCTGCATCCTATCTTTGGTGAGCACACTCACGTTTGATCTCCCTTGCCTAGGAACAATTGATGTTAAAAAACCTTTATTTAATATTGTTTATTATGCAATTGCTTTTGGAGTAGTACATGTGAACGGAAACTTGATTTAAAGATGCCTTTGCAGGCATTGTTTCATTTTTTTTTTCAGTTTCTCTTCTCCAGTCTGAAATAAAAAATATAGAAGCTATTCATTGTCAGTTATTGGATAGATATTAGGTGCTCATGGATAGATCGAACACAATTGAATTAATAAAATATTGCATTGTATGATTTGTTAGATACAGATCTCATTTTGTTTTCTTTTTCACTGCTTCCCTCCCAAAAAAAATTAGAGGTTAACTCTCTATGTGTGTGAGAGAGAGATATTTTTTGTTTCCTTTTCCTACGTGCTGTAGTTATGCCACTGAATATTTGTGAATAGCTGTGTTCATTAGAGAATAATGTTCAATATGGCAGATGAAAGTTTCCTGTTGGATGATTCACGTTCATAGATAAGTGGTGTGGTCTCTTTTTTGGGATGTTCTTCAAACAGCAGTACTACTTCATGGATCAATATCTATTTAATCGAGGTTAGTTTGATATGCCTATTCATTACTTCTGCCTTTATGGAAGTATTTAATTGAGGTTAATATTTGGGTTTTCAAGCTCCTCAATCAAGGGTTTTCTTTGCATTGTCAATTATTGGATTCTCATTAGTGACTTACTGACTTCTCATTTCTGCCACCTTAACATTGGTTTGGTTCAGGTATAGCTGTTGTATTTAGTAGAACTCTGCTTTCCTCATGGTACTTATGTGTTCCTTAATATCTACTCATTGCTACATTATCCATGTTGTCTTTTATTTGCAGGGACAAAGTTTTGTGGTGGGTGGGTGGGGTATCTATAAAATCCATCTTGGGGTATCCATGAATCTGTATAAAATCCATCTTGACTTTATCATGTCATTTTCAGGGGCCAGGGCGTGATGGTATCCATGAATAGCTTTACTGACAATGCCCTCATTTTGATGTTTTTTTTGGTTGAGTAAATAAGTTTGTTTACTGTAAAAGCTTTTGTGGTGGGAGGGCTGGCTTAACAATATGCCTAGAATAGATTGATGAGGATTGTGCTTTTATGTTTCAATTTCATATTGTGAGGTTTATGCAGACAAATCCTGAGAAGGCTTCTCATTACCTATTTAGTGTTTGGGCAAGCGATTCGTGTTTAGTCCAGTACTACGACAGAGGAGTTCAGGCTGATGATATGCCCCTTCTGAAAATCTTCAGCAGGTTATGTGATTGACGATTTTATTTTAATTTGCTTGTTTATAGTATTACTCAGGAACTACACCTACGGTATCGTCAGTAAGAGTTTCAAAGAGGATACAGCAGAGAACATGTGCTTACAACACAGTTAATGTGCTAGAACATGTTGATTCCATGTTCCTATTGTCACTAGGAACAGGTTTGAGAATGAGAGCGATAGACACAGCAGTAACTACTTATTAAATATACTATTTTCCCCTTCTTTCAATCGCAACCATGTGAAACCCCTAATTACAAACTACTAGTACATTTCCTTTCCTTCTTTCTTCTTTTCTTTGGGGACTACTACATAAGCCAAGCTATAGAGTTCGTCTTGCAGTACTGTGTACAACAGTTTCAGCAAGAACGAACATGGCTCTACTGAAACGATGGCCGAACACTGACGGCAGCTCATGGCAGTCTTGTTCCATCGCCCTTGAGACTGTCAACCATCGCCTTGGACCCCTGAAACCTCGTCATCATCAGACTGAAACACGCCTAGCTAGATTGACGACCTCCAGATTTGTCCCTTGAACGAGATGACGATGATGGAGACGTCGTCGTGGTAGTGCCTCCTCTCGCCGCGCGGGATGGCCAGCAGCTTGCGCGTCTCCATGCCTGCAAACGCGACAAAATGAGAAAGAATTCGTCAAGTGACCTGTCTGATCATCGGGGTCCATGCGCGTGGCCGTGCGTTGTGCCCGTGCGTGCTCATGGACGGTTGGGTTACTCACCGGCCTTCCTGGCGGCGCGGTGCAGGAGCTCCCCGACGAGGTGCTGCGCGGGGTCGCCGTCGGGCTGCGCGGCGGTGAACGCCTCCACCTGGTCCACCACCTCCTTGTTGGTGAAGAACTGGTATAGCCCGTCAGAGGATAGCACCAGGAACTTGTCCTGCGAGCTCACGATCCGGTGGTGGCACAGCGACGGCGTGCAGGTCACGTATGGGTCCGTGCCGACATAGTTGATCTTGAAGGCTCCCAGAAGCCTGTCGTTCCACTTGGGCTGCCAGTGTCAGAGAAAAAGAATTTAACGAACAAAAGAATTTAACGAACAATGTCAGAGAAAAAGAATTTAACGAACAGTGTAGTACCGAAGTTACCTCCTTTAGGTAGGCGACCCCAAACGCCCTGGTGATGTTGATCTTTCCTTTGACCCGGCCATTGACTATGGCATTCCGATCATTCAGGTGCTGGCCCTTAATCCTCGTCACCTCCTTCATCATCCCAAGATATACGAGGATGAATTCTTGTTCCGAAATTAGTCGTAATTGAAATTCGGAATATCAGAGGAGCAGAGGAGTGAGTGAAAGATGGCGTACCTCCTGGACTGTCGTGCTGTGCTCTGCGGTGAGCTGCACGGCCTGCATACCGTCCATGTCATGCGCCTCCAGCTCGCGCATCATCTCGACCTTGAACTGTTGCAAGTCTTGCAATCCCTTGCCAAGGACGTTCTTCAGGTCGGGTTCCGAAGTACGCGCCAGCACGGCCCGACTATCCCCGACGTTCATGATGTAGATGTCCGAGCCCTTCATCACCATGACCAGGACGCAGGAGCCCATTAGCCCAAGCTCCGGGCTTTCGGCCGCGCGTTCCTCCGCCGCCGCGAAGAACGCCTCCTCAGTCTTCTTCAGTGCTCGCGTCAGCGCCCTTAGGACGTCACGGTGCACCGGCGTCGTGGCGTTGTTGCCTGGCAAGGGCTCTTCCGTCCGTCTACGCTTAGCCACCTCCGCACTGTCGCCGTCGGCCTCAGCAAGACAGAGGCATTCGGCATTGCCTGCAGCCACTTCTTGCTGGCCGCACTTGGCGCCGTCACTGGCTTGGATGTCATCCCAGAGGATGCCTTTGAGCTCACTATGCACGGCAGCATAGAGGTTGGCAAAAAGATAATCGGTCGCGTCGGGGCCGCTAAAGCCGTCATAAATTCCGACGAACACCCAACCGTGTTCCTCGGACACCGCGACATGGAACCGGTCTTCGCCGGCTATGCCCTGAGCCCACTCCACATTGTCATTTGGTGGCAAGCGGTAGTTCCTATCACTGAAGGAGACCTTTATTGACTCAGCATGTTCTTGTGGTCGGCGGCCATAGTGGGGCAACCCAAGCTGGAGTTTGGAGGCGGTCTTGACAAAAAACCCTAGCGAGGATCGCTCATCACGGAGGTGGAAGCGCGCGGCGCGGCGCTCAGCGATGAGCTGAGAAACGCTCAGTTGGGGCCCCACAGCCATGGACGTGGAGGCGGACGAGGTGCGATCAAGTGGACCCGACATGAATGGTGAGTCCAAGGTGGTAGACGGAGAGCCAGATATCTCAGAAAACTGCCTAGATGTGAATTGGACCGACCCGGACATTGAGATCCTGGGTGGCGCCGCATGGAGAGGTATGGCGGCGAAGGAACGTGAGCCCTTGAAGGTGGACGGCGGCCACGTCATCTCGTTGAAGTGTTGATGGAACGATGGCATCGATGCCAACGTCATCGAATTGGCGCTGATGGCAGCGCCAGATAGAGAGAACGACAACTCTGATGACAACGATGAATGCAACGGGGGCATGTCAAAGGCGGTGCCCGATGGCACGTAGGTGAAGGAGTGACCATGGTTGTCGTCCGGGAGAGGGTCCGACGTGACGGCAGCGGCATATGGCTCGCCAGAGAAGCATGGGTTCTTGGTGATGCCATTGCCCATTTTGTTTTTTTGGGCTTTGGATTCGGGGATCGGTGGAGTGGACGGGATGGATGTGTTGACCTTTTGGGAAAGGGATCGTGGGTAGGGGAAAGATGTCTTATTTATGGGAGTTGACTATTGTTGGAGTCCGAGTGATGTGATGAGGGGCAGGGCCAACTTCTAGTGAATGGTGGCGCTCTAGCTTAGGGTACCCAAAGCTAAAACACCATGGCTTCTCTAGATGCTCTTCCCAAATTCTCGTAGAAGGTCTTGTAGCAGGCTAACGCAAGTGATGAGGCTCTAGTTCCAACAACACTATCTAATTCTCATGGAAGGGCTTGTAGGCCACCGAAGGTGGTCAGGCTTCAGTTCTCACAACAATATCCAATTTGTAGAAGGGCTTTCAAAGGAACTCAAGTCTCGTGGGATGAATCAAGGAGGCTTCCGTTCTCGGTTTATATAGGCCCGAGCCAAGAGGGGGACGGGGCGAAGAGTGGCAATGCAACAAGCACACTCAACTAATCTTTGCGGTTGGATTCATTGAGAAAATTAATGATTCAATATCTTGAAGATATGATTATGTTCGGCGCAGGCATGACTAGGCGCCGTCCGCAGACATGCAGCTTTAACTTTTAGGAGCGTATACCACACGACGAGTGGGAATGGTAAATAGGTTAAAGTTGAGCGGTGTGCATTCTCATGGATGGTTAATGTGAGATATGCAATTACATTTAATTGTATAGGTGTCGTCTTTATATCGTATAGTATAGCTTAATATGTTACATACATTTTTCATAGAATTTACAACAAGCAATATATCGACCTAAGTGGAATAGTTAGTTGCGCCAATGTTAGTAAGTGTTATGCACAATGTATCCTTAATACAACATCATCCTTGATATGCGGAGTATCCCTCTGTCTTAGCAAATGAGGTGTCATCTTGCACTCTAATACTAACAACTAACCTACATTTTTATGTCAAGACATTATTACTTTTTTTTTATCAAATTAGCAATTGGTGAGAGCAAGGGTTTTACACTAATGATATCAAGTAACAAGTTTTCTATAATTAACAGTTACAACTGATATGACTATTGTTACCTAAACTTTCTATGCATGTAGCCAAGCATGGAGTACTACTTTTAGGTTTATTATGTAGGTCTGAAGCATCTAGAATTGCAATCATGCGATCTTGATACTTATAAACCCTACTAACAATCCAAAACTACAGTTGGCTTCAATCTAAGCAATTCTTGTTGGGCTCGTACTTGGTGGGAAATACCGGTTTATCTATTCTTGTTAGTGTCATCTTACCTACTTGAACCTGGTTTTGAACTTTCATGATTTTCACTGACATAGATTCTCATTTTGTTAATACATATGAATAACATATAATTCACAGTATGTGTAATTCACACAATTAATGTAATCTTATACAAAAAACAAATATGTTAAATTTATCAATACATGTGAATAACCTATAATTCACACTATGTATACTTCACACTATTAATGTAACCGTATCCAAAGAATAGATATGTTAAATTTATTAATACATGTGAGTAACATATACTTCACACTATTAACATAGCTGTATCCAAAGAACAGATATGTTGAATTTATTAATACATGTGAATAACGTATAGTTCACACTTATATCTAGTTGTAGGCATGACGGTTCACCTCTTGAAAACTTGTTACACAAGAAAGTTTGGTGGTTAGGACGATAACTCATATGTTCGAGCGATGCACTTGTGCTGAGGCATGGCCCCTCAGATGCATTACTTAAGTTTTAGGAACTTTTATTTAAACACGTAGAGTTAACTGTGCCAAACACATCGATACGCGCCGCACGTGTGGCCATGTGGAATATGATGATCCAGCAGGCTTACGACAATGGCATACTCAGCGGTGGTGAGGCCGGCCGCCGACCGATCGAACCGTTTGCGGCGCAGGCGCAGCGCAGGTAGATGGTCAGTGGACATCGACCGAGGAAAAGGGTCCCAGACTGAAGTCAAAACCAACGAGGCCGTGACGCGCTAGAGGCCGTGCGGCAGCGCAGCACGGAGGCCCATGCCAACGCAAAAAAGCTGGCACCATCGTGCATCGGCCACAGTGACGACACCAGCGTCGGGTCTCCCGCGCAGTCCCTGTGCCGATCGAGCCCCACGCACGCAAGGCCGCCCATGACGCCTGCGCGCCTCTGGGCCCTGAGAGGCGTGACGCCTCCGACCTCCGACCGAGGTCTGCCGGCACCTGCCACGCCGGTGCGGTGGTGCCGTGCCGGCACATGGCCATTTTTATCAGCCTCCGTCCGGTGCGGTTTCTGCCGACGCGGCTGACTTTACCCTAGTGGCGAGGCAGATTTACAATTATAATTTTTTATTTGTAAATTTGTTTTTTCAATAACTATCCCAATAAAGCATTTGTATACTTTCTCATTCTCACAATGCGAATCTAAATTCTAAATAGTGAATATAGAATCGATTTTAGATAAAAAAAAACGAGGGGTGTTTTAATCTCATTCTCATAGTGATTATTATCTTTGCAAAACGAGAAGCTCTGTATAATGATAGGTTTGAAGTAGATTGTTTGTATTTTTTTTCACTATCAAACAGAATCTTACACTCTTATTGTTGATTGATATGACTATCGCCAAGCGAACTGGTGGAATTAATTTCCTTACTCCCTAGTTATTGGCGGTGTATCTTAAAACTATATGAAAGTTCCAGAGCTCATAAGGTTATAATGTTGCAGTTTACAAATTTTCTGTTTCAAGCAACTTTAGTACCAAATTCATCGATGCGCTGATATCAATTATTTCGGCACCAATATGACTTCAAACGAAAAAAATCTACATCTCCTCAAGAGATGTTTCCATAGGATATTTTATTCAAGCGAGGTCATATAAAAAATGCAATGACGTTTCAGAGGTAATATATCTCTTTCTCCATCTCTATATCCCTCTATATATCTATATTCTATAATTCTATTATATTATTTATTATGTTATATGTTATATGTATCTTATAAGCCTAAACCCCACTAGAATATTATCATGACATGCAAGGTGTCCACCTCAACAGTCCATTATCACTTGCAATTAAAGCTCACTAGCACAAGCAATTATGATATCTACAACACCCGGGCACATCATCTACTAACATACATTTAATTGTCCACATGAGTGTGCCACTCTATCCACTAAAATTAGTTTATGACATTTAATCCCTTCCTAAGAATTGTGTGAATAGTTTAATCTCATTCTCATATTTTCCTAAAATTAGTTTATATCTTCACGGTTTTCAAATTTTCCGTTTGAAGGAACTTTAGTACCAAATCAATCGATACATTGGTATCAATGAGTTTGGCACCAATATGACTTCAAACAAAAAAAAAAAAAAATTCTATATCTCCTCAAGAGCAATTGTTTTTGTAAAATTTTTATTTATGTGAGGTCACATAAAGATACTCTCTATCTCTATCTCCATCTCTATCTTTATATCTCTCTATATATCTATGTCTCTATATCTCTCTATATATCTATGTCTCTATCTATATCTATTATAATCCCACTAGAATTATCTTGAGATGCAAGGTGTGCACCTTAGCAGTTCATTATTGCAATTAAAACTTACTAGCACAAAAAAATTATGATATCCATGATGCCTAGGCACACCATCCACTTACATACATTTACTTGTCAGCATTATCAGCGTGCCACGCTGTCTATATCTCTTATAATAATCCTAAACCCCACTAGAATATTATCTTGATATGCAAGGTTTTCACCTCATCATCCCATTATTACAATAATAATACGTTTCAAATAGCTAGTTTCTTATACCATTTTATTTTTACTAGAAGATAAAACAAAACCTTACACTCTCATTGCCAATTGATAAGACTATCGCCAAGCAAACTAGTGGAATTTCTCTTAACAATAAGTTCATTTTTTGGTTGTGTATCTTAAAATAAATTATATCAAAATTATAGAGCTCATCAAGATCTATATCGTTGTGGCATACAAATTTTTTTCATTTGAAGCGACTTTAGTACCAAAATAATTGAGTGCTTGTATCGATGAATTTAGCACCAATATGCCTTGAAACGAAAAAAAAAACTCTATCTCCTCAAGATTTGGTGTTTTCATAAAATTTTTATTCATGCGAGGTCATATAAAAAAGACTATCTATCTCAATCTCTATCTCCATCTATATCTATGTCTCTATCTATATCTCTTATAGTCCCACTAGAATATTATCTTTACATGTAAGGTGTCCACCTAAGCAGTCCATTATTGCAATTAAAGCTCACTAGTATAAGCAATTGTGATATCCACGGCACCTAGGCACATCATCTACTAACATACATTTAGTTGTCCATATGAGCGTGCCACGCTATATATCTATCTCTCTTATAATCCTAAAGCCTCATCGGACTCTTATTACAATAATAATAGATTTGAAATAGCTAGTTTTTTAATATTATTTTATTTTTTACTAGAAAATCAAACAAAACCTTACACTCTCATTGCTAATTGATAAGACTATCGCCAAGCAAACTAGTGGAATTTCCTTTACTTTCCAATTAAACAACAAGTTCCTTTTTTTTTTGGCGGTGTACCTTAAAATAAATTATGTCATAGTTCTAAAGCTCGTCAAGGTCTATATCATTGCAGTTTGCAATTTTTTGTTGTTTGAAGCAACATTAGTACCAAATTAGTTGATACACTAGTATCGATGATTTCGACACCAATATGACTTTCAAAAAAAAAAATTCTATAACTCCTCAAGAGTTGTTGTTTTCATAAAAAAATATTTTATGCGAGGTCACTCTCTTTATCTTTATCTTCATCTCTATATCTATATCTATATCTATATCTATTACAATCCTAATAGAATATTATCTTGACATGCAAGGTGTCCACCTCAACAACCTATTTTTGCAATTGAAGCTCACTAGCACATGTAGTTATGATGTCATGGCACCTGGGCCCATCATCCATACATTTACTTTTGCTACATCAATGTGTCACACTATCTATATCTATATCTCTTATAATCATAAGCCCCCCTAGAATATTATCTTGACATGCAAGGTGTTCTTACCAGTAGCCCATATTGCAATTAAAGCTCACTAGCACAAGGAATTATGGTATCCGCGGCACCTAGGCACATCATCCACTAATATACATTAAGTTGTCCACACTAGCATGACAACATGCCACACTATCCACTAAAATTGGTTTTAAATTGTTCATTCCAAATCAATGGTTCTCGCACCAACGCGTGTTGTATGCTTCTAGTATTCTTATCATTTGGAAACCTATTAGCGATGTATCTCAATATGCAAATTGTTTACCTCAACGATGCACTATTTTATGCAACTAAAACCCACTAGCATATGCAATTGCAATGCCCATGTCATCGTCAACACACAAGCATTTTGTTGTCTATGCCGACGTACCACACAATCCACTAACATTAATTTATAATTATTTACTCCTTTGTATAATTAATTATGTATACTTATATTCAAATTTCATTTTAAATCATTTTAAATCATCCACAATTCCTTACACAGAAAACGCATGTATGCTTCTAGTTATACTAAAACTAAAATTTATATAGTTCTCAACAAGATCTAGAATTTGTAGTTTCAACACTTTTGTTTGAGGCTATATTGGTGTTGAAATATTCAACTAAGTAATTTAAAACTTTGGGTTAGGCGTATGGTGCCTTGTCTATTGTGCATCTAGTGAGCTTAAGTAGGCTTTGTGTTTTTGCTCGTTAGAATTGTGTAGGAGCTCCCCGTGCTTGAAGTATTAGTGCATAGGTTTATGTGACTTTGCAATAGAATTAATTAGGAGCTCAAGCTAGGCTTGTCACCTCATTTATATTGTGTAGCATCTTTTGTGAGGTGATTTAGAGTCTTAGATAGATGGGTGAAGTCTTGGCTAAGCGAATAGTTTTAGTTCCGCATTATATCTGATTAGCCGCAATTAGTTTTAGAAAGGACTATTCAACCCCTCCACCCCCCTAGTCCTCATCTTGACCCTTCAAAGCCTAGTTCCTATTTTTTTGTATGTTGGTTGGCATGACACAACCATGCAACTCGTGGTACTGTCATGACTTACGAGCCTCTCCATGGGTCACCATTAACTAGAACTCATCATTAACCTTCATACAAGCCTCTCACTCCATTGAAGGCCCTCAAGCTCCACATTCAATTTCTAGAGATTCCCTAAAGTTCTTTTACGATATTAAACCCTAAAACAATATTAAAGAGCTTGTCCACATGCCTTTACTCTAAAGAGAACTTGGACCGCACCCTAGATGGTGGATTGTGTTTGTTACTATTCCTTTTGATTTTCATTGAGTTCCTTTGTGAGACTAAGCCCTAAAATAACATTGAAATGACATTGTACACTACACACTGCAATATTAAATACTCCCCCTATGCTACGCACAGAGCTTCAAGTTTGATCCCCTTCAATTTTGTTAGTAGTTGTCACATTGGGATGTAACATGAGTCCAACCATCACAATGTCGCTGTCCACTAGCGGTCAGAAGGCCTCAAAATTTCACCCATCAAGCCATAGAGGTAGGGGTTGTTTCAATGCAACCTGGTTCTAAGAAAATCCATTTAAAAAATATCAAAAATCTTTAATGCCACTTAGAGTTATAAAACCACTTCATTGCTATAAAAAAGGTGTTGCTATCTGTCTAATTTTTTGTTTTGCCATTACCATTAATTCAAACCTAACAACATCAACTCTGAGCCCAATTGGTGGCAAACAATCAAACAAAACCGCTCCCTCTTGGTACCGCACATATTAGAGTCAACATCATGACCGCATGATGTATTGCATCGGCGGTGAGTGAGCCAGGGCTCGTGGCACTACGTGATGTGAAAGTCGCCTGTCTTGTTTGATGTCGTGTGGAGGCTCGTAACAACGAGCTTAGGCATGTTGTTGATGGTCGACCCGTCACTCCATAGCAAGACCGATGGCAATAAGGATGGCATGCGGCCACTGTGCTTCAAACTCGCCCTCGCCTTCACGTATCGTTTTCATTGAATAGAAATGACCTTACTTGGAGGTTCTTACCTCCTCGAGTCAGGCATCATCAAAAGACCTTCTCCAATCAACCTTCGTCAAGAGACCTCGGCATGAGACCTTCGTTAGGGACTCTTTATCATAAAGACTCTGGCCTTCACCAAGGGACCTCTGCAAGGAGCCTTCAGCGGGGCTTTGTGTGCGTCTTCAACGGCCTCTCACGTGAAGCGACTCCTTGGTGGGTGTGAGTTTGAGAAGTCATTGTACAAAGCCGTTAAGTTTGATTAGCTTGACACGACACATGGTGGACGGTTGCCTTCATAAACTCTATTTTGATACCTGTCCTCGTTAGCTCATTAAATCTTAAGGTCATGAGATTGAAAAATGGAGGCACACAAAAATATACTTGACAAATTAATATTGAATTTTTGATACGGTATGAGAGCAATAAAATTGAGGAGTCGGAAGTGAACAATGAGCAATTATGTTCCCACTTTTTTTTTATGTGAGTAAAATTTAGAATCTTTGATGAAATGTAAAAAATAATACTTTGAATATAATATAAATTGCACACGTATATGTATATATATACATTTTTATTAAGACAGTATGACGAGGCGTGACGAACCAACCTTTTGAATCGACTGGGTGACATTTAGATCAGTACGCAGTGCTACAGTGTGAAGAAAGTGGAAAAAAAAAAAAAAAGAACAAGAAAAAAAAAACTAAGAAACCCCAAGCCTAGAGACCACCGAGCAGCCCATGTAAGTTAACCTTCCCTAACCCAGAGATAAGGTTTTGCCGCCTCTCGCCCCCTCGCTCTCCGACGAGGCAACAACTGGTGGGCCGCCGCCGCCCGCCGCCGATGCTGGTGCTGCTGCTGCTGCTTCTATCAGGTGCCTCCTCTTTCTCTCCCTCTCTGCCCCCTCCGTTGACATCTGCAGCCGGCACCTCTCCTCCGGTCCTCCCTGCCGCTCCGCTTCCCCTCCCCTTCTCCCATGCGGCCCCCTTGCACATCTCTCTCCACTCTATGCAGATCGAGAGCTGTTGTGGCCTGCTGCTGCCCCTCTCACATTACTAATTCTGCAGTTGGCCGGTGAGGAAGCTGCCATGGCCATGGGAGCCGGTGGTGCGGAGATGGGAGTTTGGCCTTCCCCAAACCCTGCTGGTCCTCCTCTGCTCTTCCTCTTTCTTCTCCCTCTTTTGCTTTGCTGGATTTTGGGGACGCCCAGGATTTGGACGTCTAGGCGACGACTTGAAAACCTATATCATACATGGGATCCCATCATACATTTATCAAACATATACTCATTTTTTTTTCTCTCAAAATAATTGGGTATTCCCAGGAATACCCATGCATCCAGTTGGATCCGCCCATGCCAAAATGCTGTCAATTTCATATTATTTGTCTACTATGATTTTGTGCGGGACGAACAAAATGTCTTTCAGTTGCTGGAAGAAAATAGAGCCTGCAGAAAGAGCAGGTAGTTAAGTCTGCATTAGCGTGAAATCTGCATATAGTTCTTTTGCCATAATACAAAGATATTACCAAGGAAATGCAGTTATTTTTTTTAATTAAGAAAGGAATACAATTGTATACTTATTTCTTCTTTCGTTTAGAGTTTGCTCAGCTCTTGCATAATCTTATGTTCCACATATTCAGATTATTTGGTGATTTTGATGTTTAGTGTTACTCTGTGGTATTTATCGGTACCAAACTTAAGTTTTGTATTGTAATTATGTTATCTAATTCCAAATATAACATACTTCTCAAATTTACATTATGAACATCTTGATATCTACTAGTCATGGATACTAAGACCATTAGAACAGCAGTGTAGTTCATGTATAATGCTTTCTGTCTATGTATTTTACTCTTTTTGGTCTAACTTCTAAGTCTTCTTTTGTTCCCAACTTACCTAATATGTTTATGTTATTATTTATGCAGGCACAAGAATACATTGCTGTAAACTTATAACAGGTTTGAAGGAAAGAATAATTTTGGTGCTGTGATTGATTTCACTGTCAGGAGTGAAATGAGGCTAAGCATTGGGCAAGTCCATCGAAATGTTCTTGCACTGGCATCTTCCCGTTCTTGTTTTGTTCTGGGAGATCGTCTTTCGTTCAGGATGCTGTCACAACCACGGGTAGCTGGATTTCACCAGACTTCTTGGCGTGGTAGTCAAAATTTAGAAGATAATAACAGGGGAGGACCATTAACTCTTGCTAGCCTAGAAGTGCAAAGCAGGGTTGGATATGGGAAGAAGGAAAAAACGGCACGAACTGCAGGTCCGAAGCCAAGTTCAAGAGCTTCTTCCCTCAAAGTGAAACCAAAGGTTTCTTCGAATATCAAACCAGCAAAGAGTGCCTTGATGAAGTCAGCTGGCATAAAGAAGACACTGAAGGTAGATGAGGCTCTGTTTTCAGCCAAGTCTTTTGAAGAACTTGGTTTGCCACCTTTGCTTGTTAACCAGTTGAACAAGGAAGGTCTGACTGCTCCAACTGAGGTCCAATCCGCTGCTATTCCTATAATAACACAAAAGCATGATGTGGTGATCCAATCCTATACTGGATCAGGGAAAACTCTTGCTTATCTTCTTCCAATTCTTTCTGAGATAGGCCCCCTGAAGAGGACCATGGAACAAGATAATTCTGAGAAAAGATCAGGTATAGAAGCAGTCATTGTTGCTCCTTCCAGAGAATTAGGAATGCAGATTGTGCGAGAAGTGGAGAAGATTTTGGGTCCTAGTGATAAAAGACTGGTCCAGCAACTTGTTGGCGGAGCTAATCGTTCCAGGCAAGAAGAAGCATTGAAGAAGAACAAGCCAATCATTGTTGTTGGAACACCTGGCCGTATTTCTGAAATTTCAGCAGCAGGTAAGCTACATACCCATAGCTGCCGTTTTCTTGTATTGGATGAAGTCGACCAGCTTTTGTCTTTTAATTACCGTGAAGATATGCATAGAATTTTGGAGCATGTTGGAAGGAGACCTGGTGCCACATCTAGGGATATTCTTGGCCCACTTGCTAGGCGATCTGAGCGTCAGACTATCTTGGTTTCTGCAACAATACCATTTTCAGTTATACGAGCAGCAAGGAGTTGGGGTCATGATCCGGTTCTCATTAGAGCTAAGAGTGTAGTTCCACTTGATTCAATCACTGTCCCAAGACCTGCATTATCCCAAAGTGATGCTAACCCTACCTCTGCATCACAGTCAGTGAACCAAGCTGCTGTTGGCAGCTTACCGCCATCTTTGGAACACTACTATTGTACGGCCAAGGCACAACACAAGGTTGACACATTACGGAGATGCATCCATGCTCTGGAAGCACAGACAGTGATTGCATTTATGAACAACACCAAGCCACTGAAGGATGTCGTCTTTAAGTTGGAGGCCCGTGGTATCAAGGCCACTGAGCTACATGGAGATCTTGGAAAGCTTGCAAGGTCTACAGTTTTGAAAAAGTTCAAGGATGGTGAATTCAGAGTTCTCGTTACAAATGAGCTATCTGCCAGAGGACTGGACGTGCCAGAATGTGACCTTGTGGTAAATCTGGACCTTCCAACTGACTCCACACACTATGCCCACAGAGCTGGAAGAACTGGACGTCTTGGGCGGAAAGGGATTGTGGTCACAATATGCGAAGAAAACGAGGGATTTGTTGTTAGGAAAATGCGCAAGCAGTTAGCTGTGGCCATCAAGCCATGCGAGTTCACTGAAGGCGAGCTTGTTGTTCACAAGGAGGAAGATGTGGAATAAATTCTTCATGGTGTTCCTGATTACTTCTGTTTAGCTGTAGTGTTTTTGTAATAGTATCGTACTTTAAAATGCTGGCCTTTGGCTCTTTGCTTGTCCTACTGAATTTCATATTGTCTGGGTTACAGTATTTGAAACACCAGGCTGAAACAAGTCTTTGGCTCTTACCTACCCTTGCGGAGAGATTCCTGGCACTAGATGAATACTGAGGGAAACACGTGTTTACTGGTTTGTAATCTGAAGTTTTGAACCAACCCGTATATAGGTGGAAGTTTGGATGTCCATGGATGTCTAATGGATACCCGCTAGTTCAAAAGAATGAACTAGGAAGAGATGGTCCTCCACAAAAATTTGAATTTCTAATTCATTTGTTAAAATCCATTGATGTCCAAATTAGATTAGTCTTCCACCTCTACCCGTACACTTTGAGGCCTTTGTGTTTTTATCTTGTTAACTCTGCTGGTCGTATCTGTGTTTTTATCTTGTTAACTCTGCTGACCGTATCTTGTTAAGTCCCATGAAATTGTTGTGGTTGTGTATTCCCAAAGCATTTCATTTGATCATGGCATGTAGACTACAATATCTTGTTACTATATTTTATTTAACCTGTTTGTGATCTTTGCATCAAATAAAACCTTTGTTAACTTGAGCCAAAAGTTGCCCCTATAGCTCAGTGGTAAAGCGTCAGTCTTGTAAACTGAAGGTCTGTAGTTCGATCGGCATTGCAAGTTGAATCAGGAGCTGTTGCTGTTCGCCGTCTAATCTCGCACTGTGCAGTTGAGAAGGCCGCCGTTTCCGTCCATGGTCTGTTTCCCACAAAATCCGCACGCACCACGGTGGCAAATCAATCCTCTCCTCTCCGATGAGGTAGATATAGTAAGCCAAGAATGGACTTGTACGTGCATGTGGTAGCTGGAAGCAAGATTCTTACATACGGTTTTTCTGTCGTCAGCGTGGAACGGAAATAAGGATTGCCGCGCTTCGAAGCATCTGGGAATATTATAAATAACTAAACATGCGAATGCCGTACTTTACCACGCGCGCCAACACGTTTCTGATTTTGCCCATATATAATCGGCAAAATTCAGACGTCAATCCTGCCTGCACTGCAAAATTCAGCCAAGTAGTTGGACACTTGACTGAACGCTCGCCAGCCAGCCGCAACCAGGCCGGGCTGCTCTCCAGCTCCATCGAAAGGGACACTGGCACCCCGGGGCGAATTCTCAGCCAATCCAGCGACGACGCCCTGGGGCCAACTCTTCTAACGGGCCTGCCTTCCCAATTTTCAAGCCCAGTTTGAGTTTCGTTCAGGAAAATAATATGCATGCCGTGCAGGAACAGTGCACACTGCACGAAGTCAACGGTGGGCGAAGGGCGATGATGCCCTCTCTGTTAAGGAGGGCGTCGGCGTCAGCGTCACCTGTCGCCGTCGGCCGTCGCTACCATCGGCGGCGCTCTCTTTCGAGGAGCAAGAGCGTTTGCTCCCGGAGTCAAAACTGCCCGGTTGTCACGCTTTTTGTGGTGCGCTGCCAAGACTATTACAGCCACACCATCGCCAACCACGTTTAAATGATCCTTGTTATCGTAAGCTACAGCGACGACTCTGAAGATGGATCCAACGCTGCATACATGATCGATGCGACTGCGAGTACGTACGTGGCTGAACCCCTCGAGATACTTGACGCGCAGGCAAATGGAATGAATGCGTCCGTCCGGTGATCTCTGCGAAACGACGTATAGCAGCAGCAGCAGAATTTTCGACATGGCATGTAGCGTCGTTGGCTTTGTGGCGAGGCGGGGCTCATCCGTCCCTGTCCTGCCTGAAGGCAACTCCGATGACGACGACGAGGCAGCAGCAGATGGACGCGCCCGTCTTGACCCGGCTGTGGCCGGTATCTTTGCCCGATGAGCGACAGTGTCCATTCAGCGGACGCGAAAACGAAGCAGGGGAGGGGGCAGATCTGCAGATGCATGCATCTACGCGCAACCCTGCTGATGAAACAGCCGCTGCCGTGCCGGTGGTCGTTAGCCCGTGCGCCCCGACTCGCCGATGAGTCGTCGGGGTGGGGCACCCCGAATTAACTGCTCTCGCTTTCTAGTTGCTACGCTTCATCATGTGCGCCGAGGGATGGCATTGCAACTTGTATCGGATCTGTTGCTGTTCGCCGTCTACAGTAATCTCGCACTGTGTTGAGTCATCGTTGAGAGGCCGGCGTTTCCGTCCATTCCATCCGTTTGCCGCAAATTCCGCACGCACCACACCACGGTGGCAAATCAATCCTCTCCTCTCCGATGAGATAGATATACAGATTGTGCATGTGGTAGCTGGAAGCAAGATTCTTCAAGATCTTATGAACATACGGTTTTCCTGTCGTCAACGTGAAGGATTGTCTGCCGCGCTTCGAAGCTTCTCTGGGAATAACTAAACATGCGAATGGCTAGTGCAGGACACCGTACCGTACCACGCGCGCCTACACGTTCCTGATTTTCCCCATACAAAATCGGCAAAATTCAGACGTCAATCCTGCCTGCACCGCATGGTAGGAGTAACTCCAGTAGTAGTTGGACACTTGACTGACGCTCGCCAGCCAGCCACAACCAACCAGGACGGACAGGGCTGGCTGCTCGCTCTCCAGCTCCATGGAAAGGGACACCCGCACCCCGAATTCTCAGCCAATCCAGCGACGACGCCCAGGACGAGATTGGAGACCCCGTCCCTCCCTCGGCACTACCCGCCACTTGCCCGCGATGGCGTGTGACGTTTCTGCGGCGACTTCCTTCCCGGCCCCGTTCCTCTCCGTTCGGCGCGCGACTAGTTGTCAATCCGCGAAGACTCGTCGGAGCGTACGGTGCGGCTCCAGTCCAGCGCGTGTACTAGGTGGAAGGCAACCAACAAAACAAACAGCGCAGCGCGGGTGAGGGTGAGGTTTCCGACGTGATTCGCTGGATCCACTTGGTTTCTGATGGTGCCATGGCACGGCATCGGCATCGGCATGCGCTAAATTCCAAGCAAGCTGCCAAGCTCCAACCACCGCCACTTCCAACCTAGCACGGGCCTCTTAGTCAAACAGGTGCAGCAGCACCGGCCGGGGGCCCTACGAGGCTACGATCGATCGATACATCTCTATCGCGCGCGGTTTTGCATTGCACGAATTTGTGGCGGGGGCAATAATCGCCGTACTGTGTATTCGCTGGACCTGGATGGATATCTGATATCATTGCGTCTTGTTTTTCTTTATATATAAAAAAAGTAGCGTGTGATTGCGTCTTGTTGGACGTTGTATGGAAAGAAAACATGTGTATGAACATCATTAAAGCCAAAAAGAGCGTAGCTGTACCTGTCCAGTTTGGGATGCCGTTTTTCCCTTCATATATATAGAAGTCTCCCAAACATATTTCGCCAATTCAGATGTTTGTTTCAAGTTTTTTAGGAAAGATGTTTGTTTCAAGTTACTTAAGGTAAAGATCACGTGAAGCCAATGAGGTCGTGGATTTATGTTTTTTTTAATTAAGGGTATTGTTGTCTTATAAAGAATCTCATGTATTGTTATGCACATGATCCTTAATCAGTTTAATGGACAAAACTTGTACAATAAGTTATACTTCGAAGTAACTCACAATTATTAACGTGTGCGCGGAACAAAAGTAGTATGACAACAACCACTACTCATATGTCCTAAATTTTATCATGCGAAACTACATGTTCCTCTGGCATCCTTCTCTCTCATCCATGTCATCAAAAAACCATACAAAGTATTGCATGAGACCAGGCATTGACGTGTACAATAATACCTTGAACTTCCTTTGTTTTGAGCCCTAAATAATATTACCAAACAAGACCTCATGGATGGATTATTTTCGACAGGGGAAAATGACCAAGAAAAATAAAAGGGGGACAATTCTAGTATAAAGTTCTAGTATAATAAGAGCGGTGCTTGTTTTTCAAAAAGGGAAAGCGAAATCATTTATGTTGTCTTAACTTTTGATAACCATATAAAAGTCTGTTTGATGAAGCCCTTTCTTTTAAGACACGTATAGACGTTTATACACACACGAACTCATATAGTCATATGAAGTTTAGGCATTTCACCTCAAGGTTGCAGTGTCTAGCATAGTGGGACTTGAAATTAACACATAAAACCGTGTGAGTTCACATTAAACAAGAAGCAGAACATTCTTTCTCTGACATAGTCGTAACTCAAAAACTGAATGAACGTTGAATCGGTGCAATTTTGGATGGCAACACAAATCAGTTTTTTGGTGCTCCTGAACCTGATGACGTGGGGCGTGAAGCGCATGGAGGCAAAGTTTTTAGGGGTAGAAAAGAGAAGTTTGAGACGAGACGGAAAGGCGGCCTTGCCCGTCGCCGTCCATTAATGAGCTGACGGACCCCACGGCTCCCACCACCACCCTCGCTCGCAGGCAGGCAGGCAGAGGCAGAGCAGAGCCAGCCGGGCCAGCGGCAGCCATGATTCTACTACATCTCCTTCCAACCCAGCAGAGGATGACACCACGGGGCAAATAAACCCAGACGTTCAGCTGCCTCTAGCTCCCTCTTCCCTGCCGCGAGAGAGAGAGAGCTCCAGCTCGGTGGAATCCAGCAGGGAGCACCGACCGCGCACTGCCGCCGGCCTCGTTCGTTCGTGCTGCTGGGCGTCTTTGTTTGTTCCTGATGGGGAACTGCGCCGGCGTGGAGGGGAACGCCGAGATCAACCCTGCCTTCAGTGCCCCCAATTCGTCAGGTACTAGAATCCCATTTCCCTCGTTGGTTACTGAGAGCCAACAAGTTTACGTTCGGCTTCCTAACTCTGATGATTGTTGGAGCTAGCGACCTTCTTCTTGTTTGGTTATCTTCCGATGTAGGAGTATAGGAGCGTTTACTGATTTGTTTTGTTGCACTTTGGGGGAAAACCAAATGATAGCCGACCTGGATTTGGGAAAAAAAAACTCGATGTTTTCTGCGCCTTCAAGACTAGAACAATTCAATAGTCCATTTTGGGATTATTTGGTCAGAGGTGGTGAGCGGAATTGTCCAATTTTAGGTAGAGATTTAGGTAGAGAGAGTAGGGCGCCAATCCAAACCGACTCGTAGCATTAGCACTTCAATTCTGGCATCACGAGGAACAAACTTTTTCTTCCTTGCTGAATTTCTAGAGATGCTTGTAATCCAGGGACAGGCTCTAAAAACAGCAGCAAGAATGCAACCGACACCGCCAGCACCTTTGGTACCAAGACGTCGGGCTCTTCGTCGTCGGTGCCACCAACTCCTCGTACGGAGACAGAGATCCTCGAGTCATCCAATGTTCGCAAGTTCACCTTCAGTGAGCTCAAAGGCTCCACGAGGAACTTCAGGCCGGACAGCCTGCTCGGGGAGGGAGGATTTGGCTCTGTCTTCAAGGGCTGGATGGATGAGCGCACGCTCACGCCTGTCAAACCGGGCACTGGGATGATTGTCGCGGTGAAGAAGCTCAAGCTCGACAGCTTCCAGGGGCACAGAGAATGGCTGGTTGGTGTCCCTCCACTCCTCTTGTGTTCGTTTGACTCAGTCATAGGTGGCTTTAATTTGTGTCTGTGATTACTTTGCAGGCTGAGGTCAATTACCTAGGGCAGCTATCCCATCCTAATCTTGTGAAACTTATCGGGTACTGCTTGGAGGACGAACAGCGGCTTCTTGTGTATGAGTACATGCCAAGAGGGAGCTTGGAGCATCATCTTTTCAGGAGTAGGCTCTCTTAAGTGTTCTTTTGTGATATCCCTTTGTTCCTGGCTTCTTGCTTTATGAAAATGACTGAATGCAATGATATTACAGGGAGCTCGAACTTCCAACCGCTCCCATGGAACTTACGCATCAAGGTTGCGCTTGAAGCTGCTAGGGGTCTTGCTTTCCTGCATGGTGACCAGGCTAAAGTTATTTACCGTGATTTCAAGACCTCCAATATTCTTCTAGACTCGGTCTGCTTGCAAACCATTCTGTCAATATGTGCAGTTCAAATGAACTTTTATCTAAAGATTCGAAATTCTTTATTTAACCTTTTACAGGAATACAATGCAAAATTGGCTGATTTCGGTTTGGCAAAAGACGGTCCAACTGGTGATAAAAGTCATGTTTCTACTAGGGTCATGGGGACACAAGGATATGCTGCCCCTGAATACCTTGCAACAGGTAATCTTTGTAACATGATTTCGAAGCCAATAATATATCATATTGTTTCACTGTTATTTTGATGCATTATAGTGGCTATTCTGAGAAAGTGGATAGATGAAACTTTGTTCTTTCATCATAACTCTCTCTTTTTTATTGATCTATTTATTTGATTGCATCTCTTTCTGTTTTTTGCTTTTTTATTCTTCCATCATATCTCTGTATCTGAGCAACATATTTTTGCAAGACAAGGATACTGATTGTGTCCATGCCATTTAGTTAGATTCATTTACGTATTTTTTATATGTCATGGTTTTTGCACTGTGCTTTGGTGGGCCATTTGTTTAAAGCAATATCATATATTTTTATTGGGGTGGGGGGCGGGCAGCAAAGAAGCACACCATGTCGCTGTACTATCCTTATAGATTAGATTAGTATTTCCTGACTCATTCATGTGCGCCTTATGATATAAAAACTAAAGAATGAACTGTATGATATATGCCATCCTGTAAAGGTGAAAATATGAAGCGTCACATTATGCTACATGAATGGGACTTTATGGTTGCCATACCTTTGGTTAGTCCATAAAAATATACTAAATTCTCCATCTGGTTTCATGTACGAACTACCATGTAATCAGGAATTATGGTACTCAAGTCAACAAACACATTCTGATTACTCAATTGCTTGCAACTTGTTCTTTAACCTACAAATTTTCCTCACATGCTCTAATGGTAGAAGTCAAATCAAATGATATGCATATGTATAATTTACGGCAACTAACTATATTGATTACCCTCTTGGTACACAGGCCATTTGACCGCGAAGAGTGATGTGTACAGCTATGGTGTTGTTCTTTTGGAGTTGCTGTCTGGCCAACGTGCTCTGGACAAGAACCGCCCGCCTGGTCAGCACAATCTGGTGGAGTGGGCGAGACCGTACATCACCAACAAGAGGAGGGTCATCCATGTCCTGGACTCACGGCTGGGTTCCCAGTATTCCCTTCCTGCGGCTCAGAAGGTGGCAGCCCTCGCAGTGCAATGCTTGTCCATGGACGCACGATGCAGGCCTGGCATGGATCAGGCTGTGACTGTATTAGAAGAACTTCAAGGGGCCAAGGGCTCAGTGAAAAAGCTGGCAAGTAAGTAGGGAGGATTGCTGGCTACAGATGTCCATTACCTCTCTGGAGTCTGGAGCATCCTCCTGTAATACTTTAGGGGAGTAAAATCAGAGAACGGATGAGGATTTGAAGGGCTAAGTAGCTTGTGAAGAGAATATAATATTGCCTTGCTTTGTGTACAGCTAGTTGCTTCATCGTTGTAAGTTGGGTCTCTAGTACTTATTATATATTTTGTTAGTCTTCGTTGTACCAGAGGTGCAACAGGTAGTTTCTTTTGTCTCACTTCACCGCAAAATCCCAGTTGAATGTTCTTGAGATTGTTAAAATGCCTTTTGAAGTACTGCCCCTGCAAATTGCTGGCCAATTAAATGATGCATGCCAACACATACTACGCTTAAAAACAGCATATGCAGAGCTGATGTTTGTGGCGCTGTTTGCATATCCTGTTTTACAGGTTACTGTTGTGCCAAGCGCCAGAATAAGCGGAATCTATTTTTACTGGCCTTTTTCAAAAGCAGATATTTCACAATCAGTCAATCACAGGTAGTGCAAATTAGTAGCATCTGATCATCACTCATGTTAGAAGATACTGTAGCTTTGCCATTTTGAAAAAATATAAAGAGGATAAAATTTTATTGCTTCCGAGATGATATTACATGAATAACAGAGAAACAGCTAAGTCGACATTCTCTCGTTCATCTACAAGCTACAACCAGAATGAACTCTGGCAAAACCATAAAAGTATGTTTCAAAATAAAACATTAAAGTAGCTCAATGCTCTCATACCAGTAACCTCGAACTGTAGAACAAGCAAGTTTTATGAACGCTTAGGTTTCCAGGAGGTTGCAACACCAAGCAAGGCATGGCACACTGACATCAGGTGATATGAGCTCGCCTGACAGAGTGACACATCGTTCTTCAAAGCACAACTAGAATCGCCGGCTGCCAGAGTTATAAGCACGACCACCAGGGTACTGACCACGGTGCTCAGAACCACGGCCACGACCTCTGCCTCCACCATGGAATTCTGGGTAATCTGGACGGTCACTAAAGGATTCATACTGGCCAGAAGCATAACCTCGATGAGCCTCTCGGTAAGCACCTCCAGCGGCAACAGGAGGTGTGCCTGCTGCTGTAGGATTGTAACCATGCTGCTCCCCAGGCAATGCTGTTGGGTGATAACCATGCTGTTCCCCAGCCGTGGAATTATTGGCATAATGGCTCATGCTGGCATGCTGGTATTGCTGCTGGCGTGCTAGAGATTCCTTACGCAGGAACTCATCTCTGTAGTTCGCTTGCCGAGCTCGAAGTGCTAATAGTTTCTCCTGGTACTGTGTATTTATCTCCTTCAATCTCTGTGGACAGACATAAGCAACATGGAATGATGGTTGGCTTAGTTTCAACAAATGTATAAACCTACTGAATCAATAGATCACAACGACAAAAAGATGTTGCTCAACCATATATAACTCCAGACTCCAGAGCCCTGTGAGGGTGACAACATTTTTACCCTTGTGGCAACTTCCACTTTCCACAGTTAACACGTTGAATATTACAAATCCATACCTTTATTATCAAGCATACGACAATGTTTCTAAGAGAAGTAGCGGAATTAGAGTTCATGCATCAACACCTTCAAATAGTTGATTCATTCGCTACTATAGAAATAAATCAAACCATGAAGATCCCTCGAATCACAACTATAGTGTAAACCAATGAATATATGGACAGCCATATGAAGGCCTCATTTGGGAATATATGAGAATCTCCTGCAATCCATACGTATTGGGCAGAATTTAAGAGGAAATTAGTTCATTTTCTAGTCCAATCCACACGAATTGGGAGAGAAAGGATGTATCCAAACAAGCCTGAGGGGGAAGACAGCCATTTGAATTTAGTATATGCATGCTCACTTTCTAGTTGAGGATATATTATCGTGCTTGGGACTAAACAAGATATTCTCTATACATTGTACAGGTGAGAACTGAATGTCAAATCTGCTTAGGCATATTTATAAATAACAGTGGACCTAAGCTGATATTTTAGGATGATTGAGAATGTGCAGAGAATAGACCAACCACTCTACAAGATACAAAAAGAAAACCCAGCTGCATAAAAGCAGCACCGGCTTGCTCATGGTCAAGCATACCAAAACTGAAGAGACAATGATATTAAATCCTCTCGACAAATGGATGCCAGTGGGGGTGTGTATTTTTTTTTTTTATTTTTTTTTTTTTTTGGGGGGGGGGGGGGGGGAGGGGGAGAGGATAATTACAGCAAGCAACAACAAAAGCCTTTTAGTCTACAACAAAAATCAGGAGGAGAAATGACAAACTGTTAATACTTTATACAGCTATCTACTCTTGCTAGATCAGCATATGGTGGAATCATGCGTAGCTTCAATATTCATATACCAAAAAAAAAAAAAATACTATGCATTTGTCATACCTCCATGTGTCTAGAATTTTCAGCATCCTCTGCATCCTGTAGTTCCTTGGATAGCAAAATAATGTCTTCGTGAAAACTTTGTTCAAGACCTTCAAATGTCCGAGGAAGATTATAATTCTCGTATCTTGTTTCAGTCCGATCAGTATGAGTTTGGTCCCTAGATTCCTTGCTGGGCTGCTTTTCTAGACCAGCCTTTGAATCAGATCTCTTGCCATCGTAAAAGGATTGTGCACCTCCAGCACCTTGGCCTGTATCACTAACAGTCAGCATGATATTACAGAACTGTAAGTACTAAGCAATAGTTTTTTATCCCTCCAATCACAACCAGAATTTTAGACTTCTCCTAGTGATGCGGGCTTCTCCTACTGTTTTAGCATTCAAAATTTAGTATAAAGTTTCCCTACCAAATGCCTCCTAGTGATCCACATGTGCTGACTACTTAAAAATACTAGGAGAATTCCACCATTTTGGTAGTGGAATCAAAATAGTTTATTATCCCTCCAATCAAAGATACAGGTGTCCAACCACAACTATTGTTATATTTTGCAAGATATGAAGAAGGGGGCTATTTGAAAAAGAAAAAGGAAAGATGTCAAATTATCAAACAAACAAGCAGCAGTACATGCCTTCGTTATATGCATATGATGGAACCTGACTTGGGACGTTTGGTCCACCTCGATCCCATTGACTCTGTCTCACCTTCTGGGGAGTGTACTGATGCTCCCCAGAAGCTTGTGCAGGGTCCCTCCCACTGTAGCTGTTCTCAGGGTGTTGCTGTACCCTTTGCTGTGCCTGGTAGTGATTCAACTGGGCAGCAACCATGGAGTTGATATCGGCTTCAGCATATTGCCCCTGCCGTCTCATTCTATCCTGCATCTCTGAAGCACAAAATTGACAAGATCAACAACATATCGTTCAAATTCTTGGTAAGATAAGACAGATCATGACTCAGGGAATAAATCAATTGGGAAATCCAGATCAAACAAACAAATCAGACACCATCAGCTCAATGTTCTAGGACCCCAAACAAAACCAACACCAGCTTAGGCTATAATAAATTCATAATCGGCCCAACATCTAACCCGACTATATCTTCTAAATTGCACAATTCAACACCAATGCAAGGTACCAGAACAGTCATATAAACATTATCGTCAGATCAGCACTCACGGGCGGACCCATTAAATAAAGGCATCAATGAAATAGCCAAATAGCTCTAGGTTAAGAGTTTGGGAGCTCTGTTTTCGCACAACAGGCAGGGAATAGAAGGGGTGGGAATACCTCTGGGTGCTCGTCGACGGCGAAGAGACCGACGAAGGCCTCGGCACCAGCGTAGGGCGGCGGCGGCGGCGGCGGTAGCCCTCCCAGAACGAGAGGCGGAGACCGGGAGAGACAGACAGGGCGAACACAGGGCGAACGCGGTAGCCCAGCGGTTTTTTTGCCCCTTTTTTTTTTTGACAACAGCCCAGCAGAGTTGTTCGGCCCAGGCGGAGCGCACCCGTACGGGACTTCTCACGGGCCATTACCTTTTACGCATGTCTTTTCAAAATTTTTTTTTCCAAATTTATTTTTTTTCGTATATTTATTACCTTTTACGCATGTCTTTTCCAAATTTTTTATTTTTTTATTTTTATTTTTTTAATTTATTCCTTTTGGTTTCGTATATTTATTTATTCTTTCTATATAGGGAAACTGAAAATCCAACCATACCCAATAATTTTGTAGGTGAAATATTGGTTTGCAAATTGGAATGAAAAAAAAACATCAATCTTTAGTAATTACTTCCAAAAACTATAGCACTGGAAAATAAAAAATATTTTTACTAAGGATGAATACTATCTTTTTCCCTTTGAAACTGAATTCCTTTTTACATGGAACAAGAACAATTCCATTAACCTGGAATTTTTTTTCTCGTATATGAAGATATAATATTTTTTCTTAAACTATAAATATTATTTTCAATTTTTTTTTTAACGTGTTACCATTTTCATGTGAACATTGTTCTGTCCTAAGAAAACATACATACAACAAACAATTCCCGTGAACTAGGAGCAGTTTGTTCAACATGTTAGCATTTTCAAGTGAACCTATAATTGTCAAAAAAAAAACAGTTGGAAATTGAGAGACAGTTTGGTTTTAAAGTTTGAGGAAAAAAAAAAAAGTACGGAAAAATCCTGTTCCTGAAACAAAAATTTTTTGTTCCTGAAAAGCAGCAGTTTTCCATTGCAAACAGACGTCCTCCATGAACATTAGTGGCCAGGGGAAAGCCAAATTCACCACTGTTGGGCTTTTTTTCCTATTTTTCTATGAAAGGGGATTTTTTGGTTGCCGAACAGAAAGTTTGCGAAACCAAATAGGCCCATTGCAAACAGGACGTTCCAGCAGTTTTTCCGTGGAAGCAGACGTATAGGCCCATTGCAAGCAGACATCCTCCATTTTCTGCATTGGGCCTGGGCCTCAAGAATTTGAGGGCGGCACCTTCTTCTGGGCCAAATTGACCACTGTTGGGCTCTTTTCGTTGTTGAAGAACGGAATAATTCGGTTGCGGAACAGATTGATTCAGTTTGCCAAACCAAGTACTTGTTCAACGCAGATTGGTACATTTGTTTCCCTTCCTATAAACACCAGTTCGATGCAAGAACGACAGTCTTTTTTTTTTTTTTTTTTGGTAATATAAGAACGTCGGAGTTCAGGTCAGGTTTTGCATCGTCGTGCTTCAGAAAAAAAAACGGCGAAAGCATTCTGCAACCCGCCTGCGGGCGATTGGGCGAATACGCATCGAACAGAGGAGATGATAGTGAGTAGAACAAATTCCAGAAGCCATCATACAGAGGTGTGGCGCTTTCGGATCTGGAAAGAAAACACAGGCGTCATGCCACACAACCGCAGCCAGCGCCAGCACGCAGCATGAAGCATCCAGCGTACCCAACGCGTGCCAGGCTTCCCCCCTAGCGTGCGAACGCGTTGCGCGAGTCCAAATCGTCGTCCTGCTCCGTCCGCCCGCCGGCGCCGGTCCACCACCATGCGGGTCAAACGACTGTGCGTTCCGCTCGCATCACCGCCGCGTGCCGCACGCGTGAGAAGCTTCCACCAAACGCCATGCTCTTCTCGTGCATGATTCATATAGATAAGATAAAGCCTAATTAATCCGGAGGCCACCACTGATCGACAGCGACCATCCCCCATGGATGGATGGATGGGTTTAACCAGAAGCAAAAAAAGTCATCTGCTCACAAAGCCTATCGCTACCTGGTTTTAACTAGTGCTAGCATTACTTGGTCGTTATCGTTATCCCCGGTGTAGGTTACCGGGAGAGCAGGTAAACCTTCCTTGTGTTGTGTTCGTCGTTGGTTGGGAGTTGCGAGCAAACCACTAGCAGCCGTCTGTTAAAGACCACGGGGGTTCGTCTTCGTCACGTGTTGCACCGCGCCGCGACACCTCTCGATCTCGTACTTACCTGCCCAACTCGGACTCAAACTTGGAAGATTAGATTAGAAAAAAAGCGCGTGTACTTGTAATATCCTCATTCTACCAGAGAGCTGAGAGCCGCCGGCAAAACCCATGCGGCACTGACTGGATCACGGCGGCACGCATGGAGGCTTGCCGGCATTGCTTGCGTGTCGTCAGTTTACGTGTGCTCTGGATTCTGGAAGCGGTTCCAAATGTACGTACATTCTGATGACAGAGTTTCAGAAACGATGAGAAGAAATCAATTTGGCATGCAGTTGAGTCCCAACGGAATATGCTGCTGTTGACTAAGTTGCTATGCTGCTGTTTCTCGGCAAGCAATTGCAGGAGCAGGTGGTGTGCACGAAACAGTAACCTGCAGGCAACGAGCTGGACGGCAGCAGGCTATTCTCAGCTTCTCCTCACCTTGATGCATGGCTTGGCTTGATCTCGTATTTAATTTTGTTAATTAAAGAAACCCAGATCTCATTTTTAGCTGCTTCTATAAAAAAGAAATTAATCACGTCTTAAATTTCTCTGGAATAACGCCGAAGAAGCACATGGCGGGTTCCTATGGCGAGCTGAAAAATATATATCGAGGTCCCGTCGTCATGCACGGCAGGAGAAATTAAAGTCGCAGTAGTACTAGAGCTGCGGTTTTTTATTTGAAATTTTGTAGGAGAATTTATAAACTCTCAGATCGGCGGCTAGTTTTATACAGTATACTCCTAGTACAATTACAAGTGTTTGTTCGCTGGCGTCGAGACAGATTCAAATGTCAATCCGCACCAACGCGGCTGGTGGGGCGATGATGATTAAAGAAAGAAAGCAAAGCAATCAAGCGCCACCCTTGGCGGACCAGTTGGTGGTAATGTGGTAAGCATACGCCACTGTAGCCGTCGTCACCCACCACCGCCACCAACTACTACGCTCAATTGACCTATAGCAACTAGCAAGACACTAGGCCTGTACACTACTTTGATTTTGTACGTAAAAAAAAAAAGGCATATCCACAGCGCATCTCAATAGTAATACATTTTTTTTCCAAAAGCCTGCGCACGCATTAAGAGAAGTGAGAAATTACACATGATGATTCGTAAGTAGTCCATAGATTGCTCACGAATCACGCACAAACAAACAACAACAAACGAGGGGAGGGTAAGTGTTCCCATCAAATCTAAGGAGACTGAACCGTCAGGCAGCTCAAAAAGAACTGTAAAAACAGTATGGTTTCCTTTCGTTTCCAAATGTTCAACCCTCAACAACAGTACATTTTTGTTGTAAAAAAGACATGAACAGTACAAAATTCTGTTTTTTTAAAACATCAACAGTACGACAAACCTCCTGCTGAATGCCCAATCCAATCCCGTCACGGCTGCGTCGCCAGAGACGTCACCGGACCGGCAGCGACAGGCCTAACACTAACCGTTTGCCCGCACCGGCAAACCGCACGCCGCCCAACTCACATGGCGGGGAGGGTGCGGGGTACCGTACGCTGCCGCGCAACGAACCGCTTACCCTGCCCGCCGACCTGCGTTTGCGTTTGCCCGGAACGGCGATCGGGCGACCAAATCGCGGTCCATGCATCCCAATCCCATTCCACATGGTGGCGAACATGGCGTGCGCGCGGTGCCTGCCTGCCCATGGGATCAGCACCAAAACACTCGCATGTTCCGGCTTGCCGATCCTACGCTTCGTAATAAATAAATAATCATTCAGTTTACTTAGCTCATCTCAGGACAATGCGGGGGAGGGGAGGGAGATACACGGACATCCACGCAGAGGTGGAGAGGTACGTGACGTGAGGGACAGGTTGGCCGATGGTATGGTATGCTATGGGCGTGCCGATGCCCAATGAATGAATGAGGCCGATACATGTAGCCGTCTCGCCCACACGTCCTGCGAGGAGTGATCATAGAGGAGCTGCTGGGGCCCAGCTGTCTGTGCCTGCGCATTAGGAGGAACATGATCCGGCGTGATCTGATCTGATCTGATCTGATCCCAGCTAATGCTTCATCCATCTGGCCATAAAAGGTTTATTTGCGTCGACCTAGCTAGCGACATTGTTTTAGCACAAAGCCTTGCTGTGGCCTTTTTGTGGCCAATGGCACGTCACGCACAGGGGCAAGGCAAGGCATGGTGTCGGTGTTCTCTCCCTCTCGCTTCCAAGCAACAGCTAGCTAGCAATCGCATCCAGCCTGGTTGCCGGATCGTCGCTCGCTCGTCGACCTGCACGTTATTGCGTCACTCCCGTGCATTTGCTTGCTTGTACCTTTCTCTAAATCCTGGTTTATACGCCACCGTTTCCACACATAGGGAGGGGAATATTATTCTGGCTTCTCGCTCCGATCCTCCAATCCAATCATCACACGCCAATGCCAACACGCGGTATTCTTTCAGTATACGGAACAGCTACCTACGCCAGATGGGTCCTGCGTGCTTCAAGGGATCTACTACGTACTAGCACCACCGGCCTTGGGCTAGCTAGCTGTAGAAATATATGTTTTTGCCCATTCCCCTTAGGGGTCAACCTTTGAAATCTTTGCGAGTAATCACAAAAATATCTCCTTGTACCGTTAGGAATAACTAAGGGGAATGGGCAAAAAATATGTTGCAAGTAATCACAAAAAATAGCTCCTTGTACTGTTAGGAATAACTAAGGGGAATGGGCAAAAACATATATCTCTACAATAATATCTACCGTAATAAGCCCATATACATAATTCTAATAAACCTTAGAGGATCTGTTGCAGATGTTTTTTAAACGAGTTTGGATAAACCCCAAGACTAGAGGTGGGATGTAGGATATTTTAGTACCGAAATGGTATTTTTGACATCTTTAATGTGTACTGCACTAAAAAGATTACGAATAAGCTTTTTTAGAAGCACGATTGCTTGTGTTCATCATAATGGCTCAAGCCTAGCCATGTTGGTTCCCTCAAATCTTGGTTGGAGATATTTTAATAATTTTAATTTATTATTTTTAACTATATTCCTTTTCCATACTACATGTTTGTTTTATGCTAGTGGCGTTTGGTTGAAAATTCCATACTACATGTTTGTTCCTATGCTAAGTGTCGTTAGGTACATAGTGTATAAAAAGGGATTCATAACAAAATATTTGTATGGTGAGACTTTTTTTTAAAAGTGAAAAATGTTAGGACTAAAAAGTCCCTCTAGAGGGCTTTTGGAAACAAAAAGGGCCTAATTTATGAAAAATAGCATGCTCTATTCAATTCGTATTTGAATCGTGTATGGAGGTATCATGTTATAAATGCCCATTTTTCAATACACACTAAACATGTCAATCTTTTTTTTGGCGTTTAAACAGCTTGTATGAATCTTTGCAGGACTCGACCAAGTCAACTTCCAATGGTTTTGTTAATAATCACTTGTTTCATCATATGGCTCATATATTATAACAATAGTTGGAGTGCTCGGTAGTAGTTTTTAAACGCACCAGTTACAAACTTATTCGATGGTGTGGGCGTCCGTAACATCGATCGTTTTTTAGCACATGGCACATGCATGGGGGTGGATTGATTGGGGCTAATGGATAAGAATCTCCAAGGATTAAATTATATTCTAGTGATAAGTACATACACAGGACAAAGAAATTAATTGCATAGTATACATGTATATACACTAGGAACCAAGGCATTCAGAGTAGTCATGTGTTCTATAGAAATAGTGTTTAGGTTGTTAATCAACAATGATTAATAGAATTTCACGGACGCAATCCAAAGCATCGACAATCAAAAATTCAATGGCTCAATTGAAGGAAAGAACCGCTACATTTAACTTCGTAGGTCAAGGAATGAATGCATCTATAATAAATATAGGTTTTTTTGAATTTCAAATCGTTTTCATATAAAATTAAATAATGGCAAATATTTATATCTATCTTTTTTTATACTAAAATTTTTTTTTTTTTTTTTTTTTATCTTCCATACAATATTTGTGTATACATTACATGTCGCACATGCTAGGGATTACTATCTTATATTTGTTGAATAAAAAATGTTACATGTAAAAGCTTGTTTGCATATACATGTATATATGCTCAAAAGGGCACGTAATTGAAAAATTGCAGTCTCTTTTCCGTTTTGAATCTTGCTTGTTTCATATTATAAATGCCCATTTTTCAACACACACAACATGTCAATAGCAAGGCATTTAAACAGCTTTGTATGAACATGCAGGACTCCAAGTCAACTTCCTGGTTTTGTTAATAATCACATTGATATTATATTATATATTATAACAATAGTTGGAGAGGGGAGTAGTAGTTAAACGCAGCAGTTACAAACTTATTCGATGGTGTGGCGTCAGTAACTTTTAGCACATGGCACATGCATGGAGTTATGATTGGGGCTAATGGATAAGAATCTCCAATAATTAAATTAAACTCTAGCGGCAGTACTACACAGGACAAAGAAATTAATAAGCATCTAATCGAGGCCCGATCCCAGGATCACCTGTTGAGTCTCGACAGGAAACTAATCAAACTAATGCTCATCATGGATGAGTTTTTTTTTTTTTTTTTGAAAGGACGGCAAAAACTTTTGCCGCGATTTCTATTTAGATGAAAAAAATGGTAAGTGTCCGCCTAGTTTTTAAAATGGAAACTGGGCCCAAAAACTATATCATGGATGAGAGTCATATACTCCATTTTGTTAAAAGGGTAGCGAAGTGGTATAAAAGTATTTCTTTCCTTTGTTAATTTCATCAATTACAAATTGGAGGGTAACTACAAGATTGGTGAAACAACATAGTACAACTAATGTAATAGAAGAAGGAAAATAAAATAAAAAAAGGAAATGTGAACCACAGATCCATCTCTCCTAATCTCCTATCCTTCCGTCACTCTCCACTAACAAAAGAATGAATTCAATTTGAACAAAAGAATCTGAAGCTTCCTTTCGGTGCCACTTTGGCCTCGCTCCGACTCAAGCCTAGACTTCGATGCTGGAGCTTTGCTCCAAAAGCCTAAACTCTACCCTCCAGAATCCAAACACTGGAGCCGGAGCGGAGCTTGGTTAAGCAGGACCTTCAATTTCTTAAATCACAATTGCAAAAATTGTGACCATTAGTAGTAGACACTGCAGATCTCAGTTCATGGATCATCTTCTTCTTCCATCATCAACATGTACAATTTGCCAAAGAAATACCCTTTCCTTTGGTTAAATTCACAAGGAGAGAGAATCCTGGCTTAAAGAATAACCGGTGGTGAGTAGATATTACAACAAATCGGTCAATGCTTCTTGTACCTTATATATGTATTCTTTTTTTCTAATATCTTCCTTAAACCTCCTGTGAATGGACTGACTGACTTACTGACTTTATACAAAGGCTGCAACGGCCTCGGAGGAGGCCACCAGCCGGGATCATCGAATTATTAGGTGAGCAAGCGAGCCTCAGCCAGCGGGGGCGTCTTAGGCTGGAGCTTGGCTTGCTGCTGGGACCAGTAGGCCTGGGCCGCCAGGACCCGGTCGAGCAGCTCCTGAGGCACCGGCTCGCCACGCCGCTGCTGTGGCGAGATGCTCGCTGTGTGCACCAGCGTCTTCCATTTGTCCTGTTCGCACCACAATTCGACACGGTTAGTTCATCGTGTGTTCAAAATCAAAGTCATCGTCAAAATTTGACCAGAGAATGCAAGCAGTTGCCAACAGGTGCAGCAATGTAGCGCAAAGCGGCCAAGAAGCTTCCAGTCTAATAAAGGAAAGGTTATCTGATCCCTCAGCCGGACCTTTTATTTTTCTCAAGTCCGGATCGGGTTAGTTGACGTGCAAGAATGGGTCTCCTTTGTTTCTAGGTGAACCATTCTGGTACTAAAACCCACATGACCCAGCCAAACTACAAAGCTGAAGCGTGGGGACAGCACCAACTGAATCACAAGGACAGAAGTTTTTCAAGATCAAGAGTATGGTGGAAACCGTCTAAATTAAAGAACACAAAAGCAGCACGCTCCTGTTGGGTGAGGACAGAGGAGCCTAAAACCCACAAGCACCAAACTATTGAAATCGGCCAAGTAACCTAACCCCACTAGGGATTTTGCATAAAGCATAAGTATACGATCCCGTGGAAAAGACTCCTTTCACAGCAATTTAAAGGTTCAGCAAAAAAAGGAAATCAAGAGGAGCAATCAATAAATCAGGAAAGGACAGTAAGGAAACTAATTATCAGGTTTGACAAGAATATGAAGTGCAAAGACATTTTGCTTTAGTCTTCATTTGAAGTCAAAGTCAAGCATTTGACAGTTATTACCTTAAGATCAACGTAAGTACGGTGCTTTGCATTGTCAAAAGCGCGAAGTTTAACATCTCGCCACCTACATAATATCCATAACTATACAGTAAGAATACAGAAGCCAAGAAATTCTTTGTCAGCTCGAATGAGGGGAATAAGAAACTATACCTTCCCGTTCCAAGTTTTTCGACTGCGAGCACAAGTGCTTCTACTTCAGCAACAGAGAACGGGCGCCTGATTCTGCGTTGCCCCTGCTCTGGTGATCTCTTAGACTTATTCGCTGGAACTATAGCTCCTGCATTGGGATCCGCAGCTGAAACTGGAACTAAAGCTCGCGAGTTTGTGTACACTTTATCGGGTGATGAGACACCCCGAGGGGAGTGCACAGAATCATGATCACTGCCCTGGTAGTTCATTGCTAATGGGGTTAATGGAAGCTCCTGTGATACATCAACTTCGCCATGCTTAGAACAGGAGTCAGCAGGTGCAATCCTGTATCAGGCAAAGTTCACCAATCTGGGTCAGGGAGAAGGCACCTCAAATTATAACATGAAGTGAATTGTTATGAAGCATGGTTTGTTACCTTGCGAGGGGTTCAGTAGTATCAATGGTTTCGAGGAAACTGATATCTTCAGGAGCTTGGACTTGTGGGTTTTGTGTACAGTTGGGTTCGAGTGAAAAGCCTAGGTTGTCCAGCATATCATCCTGGCCAATCCCAGCCTGAATTAATGTTTTACTGTCATCTCTGACTTTCTTTCCATGGTGAAGAACACCAACACGTAGACCACCTCCAAGAATCGCAGTCACTGCCTCGAGAACAGTTTTCTGCATTGGAAAGACTGATTAAACGACAGGAAAAACCCATTGAGCAGAAAAACAAATAAAAAATTGTAATCTCTTTGCACATAAAAAATAAACAGACGTCCTGTGCATACCTTTAGCGAGCCAACAGTTGCACTTTCTGGGATTTCAACAAGAAGTTCAGGCACCTTAAAAGACTTAATTCTAAGTTTCACTGCAAGAAATAAAGGCAATCTCAGGACCAAATATAAACAGTGAAGATTAAATGAACTTGCTGGGGAGTAAAATCTTACCATGGCAATCATTTGACACACAAGATTTCTGGAATGGTATTGAATTAGTCCCCTTGTTTGCTGCAGAAGAATCATCACCCGCAGATAAGTAACAAAACAGGAAATAACATCAATAGCAAATTTCTGGGTGGAAGTAAAACAAACCTTCAGCATGGGAGTCTCTTCCGGTAACCTTTGTGTTTCCCTTTCCATTTGCTGCACCAAATTCAGATGCTAGAGCTGAATGGCGATCAAAGAGCTTCCTCCTCTTGAATGTACTCCTTTGTGTTCTCTGTCGTGTATAATGCATTTTCTTGTTCCGAAAAGAAGGCTTCCGCTCGACATCTGATCGGATCAATGAATTCAAGTTACATGGATACAAATTCTAACAATGTAGTGTTACTGAAATATAAATAAAAGGAAAATCAAGGTTTTCCGGTGCTTACCGCTATAGGAAAGATCAGATTTGTGAATCCTCGCTGGAGCAACTTTCCTGTACTTATTAGTGAGCAGCTTCCTTACCCTACTATACTCAGCTGTACAATTGGGCCTGAAATCCCTGTTAGTGGTGGTGCTCGGATGGGTGCACCCAGAGGACTTATCGTCATCATCATCTCTATCTACAGCAAAACCTCCCAATCCCTTTGGAACCCTTGGTAAGGAGGTTGAGCGGTGAATTTTATCGCCATACAGTGGCATCTCGCCAGTGCTGTCAGAGCTGACCAAAGGAGGAGGCTTGGCATCCACATCCATTGAATCAAGCAAATTATACATTTCGGGTGCATTCTTATGAAATCCTGCTGGGGCCGTCGGCATCAGGCTCGCCACTGCATCTCCCGTGAAGGCTCCTGATTCCACGGATTCAGGCGACCACCTATCTGCGATCACACCAAAATTGCAACCCAATTCAGCCTTGGTGCAGCTGATCATGGAGGATTCCTTGTCCTGGGCCTTCGGATCCTCAATCCGAGCATTATTCACCGCCCGCTGGAACGCAATGTGAGGGAGAATTGCACTCTCATTGCAGCTATCCTGATCCGTCACCTCATGCTTGAACTGCTTCATTTCCTCGACACACTGCTCCTGGTTCACAAGGACATCCTTGGCGCACGCAGCCAAGGCCGGCGCACCGGAGGTCATGTTCCCCAGCGAGGCCACCCCCTCATCAAGCAGCTTCCCTGCCACCGTGGCGAGAAGGTCGAATGCGGACATCTGGGCCGGGCTCTGGGCCTCCTTCTTCCTGACCGATCTCTTGCCCTGCACATTTCACCGAACAAGAAACGCCATCCTTGTCAGACTTGCCAGCCAAGGGCAGCGAAGCGAGGGCCGAATCGATGCGCTGAAAACCGCGTACCCTCGCGGACTTGGGAACGCGCGGCATCTCCGCGACTTGGCCTCCACCGCACGACTCCATCTCTGACGACGACCTCTTTTGGAACACCATTTCTGCTCTTCGCTTCGGTTGCTTGAAGTTTACGAGAGGGTTAGTTAGCAACTGGTGGTTGCGATGTTCATGGCTTGTCATCAACACAAATCTGCAAGAACCCATCAGCAATCAGCAAAGGAAAACTGGTACTGGTAGGTAGAATTTTAAAAAAGGAAACCATTCATCGGGATCTCCGTAGTAACTTGGGATAAATCTTGTTTAAACCCTCCATTCCATTAATTAAACAGGGAACGATCATACTGCTGCGTTTGCAGTAATTAATTACCAAAAGTTAGAATCCCAATACCCCAAGCCGATTAGCCGAGAGATCCAGACGTGAAACGGCCAAAACGAAAAGAATTTTCAACACGCTGCGCTCCAAGAGCGAACCAAAACTCATAATTAATTAGGCAAACACAGAAACAGCAGAAGAAATGGACAGAATTCATACTTCAACTCGTGATCCGAGTTAAGACCTCAGAGAGAGGATTTCGTTTTTTTTTTTCTTATACGATACGAAATGGTTTCGCCGCTGAATTTAATGCACAAGCAAATAAATTCGCCAGGTAAACCAGTACGCCAAGCGATCAAAAGGCAGAGAGAGAGAAGCTTTTTTAAAAACCTCGTGCATCGGAATCCGTGAGGATTAAGCAACTGCCAAAAGGAAAGCGGGCACGTCGATTAAAAAGGAGGGAGCGAACCGCAAACCTCAGGGGCGCGCAAGAACGTCGAGCAAATCGTGAATCGGGCGAGGCCAGATCCGATCTCGGCGCCCGATTCGCAGCAATTCGACGCGAGATTAAGCAAAACCCCCACGAATTCAGACCGCGGCTCCGAAATGTAACCGGAATCTCAGAGAGACGCGAATTCACCACCTTGTCGGAGCACCGCGCGGCGGATCGGACAAAGGCAAGCAGAATTCGGACAGGAAACAGAGGGCGGATGCAAAACCCCAACACAGGCAGCGCCCCACACCAACCAAACCACGAAACGGAGCCCCAAAACCGCATAATTCGGCAGAATTCCCGGGATTAGCACGCCGTGCTCACCTCGCCGGCGTCGACGCTCGCCCGCCTCCGATCGCCCTCGGATCGCCTCGCCGGTGCTCCTCCGCGGCCGGACCCGCCGAGATCCCTCGGCCCGTGCGGAATTATTCCCCCCCTCCCCTGCCTCTGGGGTGCTCGCCTCGGCCTCGCCTTGCTTCGCCTCGCCTCGCCTCTCCTCTTTTATTTTTATTTCCCTTTCCCCTTCTCCCTCCTTGCTCTCCTCTCCGCCCTCCGCCTTGGTTTTTCTTCTGGTGGTGGAGGTGCGTGGTGCGGTGGTGTGGGTTGGCCAAAACCCCTCAAAACCAACCCCCCTTCTTAAACCCCCAACCCCGCCTCCCCTCGCTTACGCCCACGCCGCCATCCCATCCCATCCCATGGGGAGGGGAGGCGCCACCGGCTACTCCCGGTTAAACCCCCCACGCGGCCCCGCCCCAACGACCGGTTCCGCCCTCCCGCGGCGTCCACGTGGCCCCCCGCCACGTGATCCGACGGCAGCGCGCGCCTGTCCCGGCTTGCTACAGCGGAAGAGGCGCTCCAGCGCGCCCGTGACACGTGCCGCGGATCCGGGCCGTCGGTGCGGGGGGAGCGGGACGCCGCCGGATCCCACGGTGGCCCTCGACTCCCTCGTGACCACCAACGAGAGGAGTGATCCCTGTTAACCGGTGGGGGGTTTAGGGAGGAGAATAGCGGGGGCGTTTTTAGGAAAGAAACGTGAGGGGTTAGTAATTATTAACTGCATGCATGTGGACCCACTTCACAGTCTCTCTCTCTCGCACGCAATTAATTATTAAATTTACTTTTTTCATATATAGATAGAAGAGGGGTTTTGCTGTTTCCGGGCTAATGGGATGAGAGGCTGTGTGGCGTTGGTGGACGAGAATGTCCAGAGGTGATGCCCAAAAAGGTGCTAAGATTCCGCCCGAGCTTCTTCAACGCAGGACCAGATAAATTTTAGATAAGAAATTCGTGGCCTTTGTGCTTCTAATCTAAAATATATAAAAGCACCATATTGCCAAAAATATAGGACTAGGTTCAGCTCGCATCTTTCACTTGGCACTGTTCGGACCAAAGGTGTCGGAAAAAAAAAAATTCCAAATTTACCATGCTACTTTTTTACCACAAAAGAATTATGGTGGATATTTCAAACGAACAAGAATTGCTATACTGAACCTTGTTCCTTTTTTTTCCAAAATTAACAAATTGTTTGTTGACGGAATCTACTAGATTCTTACAGTATGATAGGTAAAGTTGCTAACACGGAAATATTTTCATATTAACTGCGATAAGATTAATTGTCTTGTGGTGCAACTTTTCTACTCAAGTTTATAGGTCAAAAAATTTGACATTCTTGTGGATTTATCTTAGAATTTAACGACACTTTATTTCAGTAATAAACATCGTGCCCGTTGATCATGACACACTTGTGGTCACTTGAGTCATTCTTAGCAGGTCCGCGTTCTTGTTAGGTGCTCATATCCGTTAGTTCGTTGGGGAATAATCATGGAGGTATCCCACTTTATTAGAACGGACTGAACCACACTACTACAATCTTTGCGGTACTATCTTTGCAAAAGGGTATCACTGTACTAATCAGTTTCCATTATTAGCATTATCACACATGCAATGGAGCACACCGACTGAACAAATTTGCATGACATACCATTTGCAGGACCCCTATTCTGGCTAGATTTAATTTCTTTCTTATAATTCTATAACCACACAAACATACTCCCCTTGTTCTAAATTATAAGTTGTTTTTAGTTTTTCTAGGTGCATACCTTTTGTAGTCATACATTTGGATATAAACTATGTCTAGATTGTATAGTAAAATCGATACAATATCAAAAAGTCAAAACGACTCATAGTTTTGAACATGACAAAATAACATCTTCCTCATGGTATAGGTTTGAACTTTAAATGTTTCTTCCTCGTAGACAATAGACAAACAAAATTATGTACATGTATGCAGTGTAATCTCTTATTAAGCAGTTATTTGCTTTTTACTATATGGTATAATTTAGATCTATATTTGTACCTATATCTATCTCTATATTTATTTACATTTATATCCATTTATAGATATCTATATCTATATTTATTTATATTTATATCTACACATATATCTATATCTCTTATAAAGACAAATTGGAGTGACTTCCAATCTCTGCATGCAAGCTATGTGTCAGGTTATCCGCCTAATATAAGTGCTACATCATCTTCCACTAAATGTGACTACTATTTTCATTATATCAACCTATATCTCTTAGAAAGACAAATCCTACCAACTTTTCAATTCTATATGCAAGGTGTCTATATGTTATATCTCACTAAGCGCCATACATCCCCTAATATAAGTGCTACACCATTGTTGACTAGATGAAATTAATATTTTCAATATATCGCACACAGACCATCCGTGTTATATTATTTAGTTGGCCGTCACACCCTCCTATAATTTATTGATTGTTTCATTTCATTAGCTTGTCATATGATAGTGCAATCATTTTATATATTTCTAAGAAACCCGGCACCAATGCATGGGTTTTCTTTTTATAGTATATGAGATGGACAAATCATTTCCCCTATGCCGAGCTAAAATGCACCATGTACTCGTGATTGGCCCTCGTATGTATTTTACATACATATGAACTTGTGTTTTCATGGTTTGCATTCTTTTCAATTATTTGCAGATTTAAATGGAGCTCTATTTACGTGAGTGTGTGCGGTGTGCATACATATACACTCAAAAAAGATCATTTAGAATTTTATCCACTAAATAATTTTTTTTAGTGATTTTGATAGAACTTTATCCACTAAATAAATTTGCTTAGTGGTTCCACGTGAAGTTTGACCGTGGAGGCTGTATGGCTTTCTAACCGAGTCAATCAAAAAAAAATTATAGGTTCCACTATATTTATATTTAGATATTTTTTGACAATTGTAAGAACCAATTTTCATTACTTAGAGCGATGAAATTACAAAACAGTGTAGCACTATCAACACTTATGATTTTTTTACCAAAAATACATCTGATCATTTATATTTAAATATAATGGGACCATTTTGTTATTTATTTATAAATTAACACTACCACAACCCTCTAGTTCCTTCACACCCCCACAACTAACACAAGGGTGCTATGCTCCACTGCATTAAACACGTTTTTAAGTACCTATGGTGACAAAAACAAGTAGACTGAACTAAAATTACATTTTAGATTGGATGCTGAGAAATGCCTATTTACAACCTTCGTAGAGCGATCAAAAGAGTGTTAGCTTTCTATTTATGTACTAGAGGAACTAAGCCTTTGAGAGATGGGTGTGTGGTTCTAGCTTCCGAGATATGTATAATGTTTTTAACTTGAAGTGGGTACTTGAATTAAATTGATTATTTTAAATATGATATCAAAATAAATATAACATAATAAAATAATTTGGGTACATAAATTTAATTTAAAATAAATCATTAGTGTCGTTAGCATGTGATCTATTAAGGTAATTTTTTAGGATTGCTAAACTCTAGGAATATATATTTGTTTACTCATTCATGCATATAGGGTTTGTTTAGTTAGAGACATGGCACAGGCAACATATCCTGGACCAAGGCATTCAAAAATGGATGTCTAGGATGGATGCCTTGACCAACCAAGGTTTCTCATCCACCAACCACCCATATACTTGGTTTGTATGATGAAAAGTATCATGTTTGCTTAATTTGAACTTATATGTCAGTAGTTGTAGAAGCTGATATTTACAAACATATAACTACACTTTATGGTTCTTTATTTGTCTTTAATACTAGATATTGTAATTTAGAAATGACTTGAGTGTCGACATTTTATTTTATATTTTAGCGATTGAGATTGTAATTTAGATAAAAAAAAATCAAGCGTTTGTTAGTCTATTATCTGTTATAATTTATGTTGATAGATGTAGGTAGATAAGGAAAATCTTTAATAGTTGTATAGATTATCTGTTAGAATTTATAATGATAGATGTAGGTAATTAAGGCAAATATTTATAGTTGTAGAGGTAGATGTGGATATTTTTTATGATGATTTAAATAATTTATTAGATATACATGTTTATGATTATTTTGTGTTATTTTTTATATTGTGAATACTTTCGAAGATGGCCAAATGTTGGTTTTCTATAAGGCCCCTTTGAATCACTGGAATTGAATTCATTATAATTTAGGCATAGATAAGCTACTATAGTTGTATACTTAATATATTTGAATACTATTGTTAGCCGGACAAGGGATTAATTATAGATGTAGAGTACAAACATAGCAAGGTGATTTATAGAATTTTTCATTTCTTACTCTATGAATGTGAGATAGACTTATATGTCAACTTAGAGAAGCCGTAGAATGTCAAATTCCAAGTCAAATAGCCTAATCATTAAAAGAGATTCCATTTCTGTTAAAATGAAAAGATTCATACGAACATTGAGTGAATTTTGGATTTATCTTTTTTTTAGGAGCCCATTGAGGATTGATGTAGTATTAGGAAGATATGGTTTCTTTTATTTTATATAATCAAAGAACAATGGTGGGTTTGTTTTATTTAAATAACATTCATGAAGATAGTAGATGGCGACCACCTACTTATCATTTAGTGTTTATTTGAGCAGCTACGGTCAACACTATTTTGATGTGTTTTATATAAAGCTAAGAGTATATCTAAAAAAGTTAAATTATTTTGTACGTTTTTTCTTCCAATACGCAAGAACAGATCATTGTATTACTTTATACGTTCAAGTATCTTTTAGTTTTTTCAATTCATTTATTGCAAGTATCAACAGTTGTATCAACAGTTCACAAGAAGTAAAGGCCAGCGGTTTTTTTTTTTCTTGGAAAAGTCCCATCTGGCACCCGGGCCACGTCAGAAAAAAGCGGCGACGCGTGTCGCCCCAGCACGTCGCCATTGGTTCCTTTCTCCCCTACGCTTATCCGCCTATCCCTGCGTCTTTCGCCCGGGTCCGGTCACTTTTGGCCGGAAATTCATTTCATTTTAATTTTCGTGGCCCTCGTTATCTCCCACGGACGAGAAGAAAGAGATAATAACAACGAGAAACAACATTTTCGTTGCTGGTTTAATTGAGCCCTCGGTATCGTCATCCGCTCCGAGCCTCCGACTACGATCATCATCACACAAAAAAAACAACAACAAAAAAAAAAAGAGAAAAAAAGTGCACGAAACCGAAAGACAAGGATGGCTCAGTCCCTGTTTTTATGTGCGTTTTTTTTCGGGCGATGGGAAAATGCCCCGACGTGACGCCTCGTTATGGACGGCTGGGCGGGGCGTCGCCGGCGTCAGCCGCAACAACGGCGGCGTGGCGGGCGCGCCAGCCCCAGCCACACGATATGGACGGCGCCATGGACGGGGGCCTGGCCTGACGGTGCGTGCGGGCGTCGCGATAGATAAGGATGGGGTTCCCGCGGGTGGCGTTTGTGGTGGTGGTGGGGCTTCCCGGCAGTCCGCGGGGCCCGCGACGGAGGGAAAAGGGAATCTGCCGCGTGAGGGTCCCGCGAGTCAGGAGAGTTTTCGGGGCAGGGCGGCGCGCAGTCCGCTGCTGTCCGCAGCAGCAGCGGTGTGTGTGCACAGGGCGGGGAAGGGGAGGGTGTCACGTCGTGTCGGGCCCTGGATGGATGTGAGAGGCTCTGGGACGTGGGGCCGGACAGCACGTGGGAGGACAGGTAGGATGGAGTACGTACGGGTCCAGTGTCCAGGGTGATGCGTGTCGCCGTAGCTTGTGAATCGCGAGCGAAATCTTTTGGAGAAATAGAAAATGCAGGGCGGTGCTGCTGATCGGATGTTCGTTGCAAAGGTCGCATGGGATCGGGGGTGATTAGAATATTTCGCGGCTGATCGGATGTTCAATAAACTATTGCACTTCCCAATGCAAGGTTTTTAATAGTAGTTTCCATAGATCATATATTTATTACTGGCAACATACTGATCAAGTGTGGCATATCACAGAGCGATAGGATCCTCTGATGGGCTTGTGATGATGAATGTGCACGTGGCGTGCCATGCTGACCGTGACCGTTGTGCGGATAATTTTGTTCAATCATCCAAGAATAAAAAATTTGTGAACAGATTCATCCACCATCCGTTTCGGATTTTTTTAGATATATAAAAAAAAATGGTTTAGAAGATTTTATCCATCCAGAATGCGTCCCATCACAGCGTAGGGTAGCCAGTAATCTGCCTCGATCCAATCGATTTTCACCTTGCAAACGTGGTAAATGTGGGCATGCTATAAACTCCGATCCCGCATGTAACGACGAACGGGGTGGGGAAGGGCATGGCCGTCTGCATCTGGTTCCATCCTGTGCTCGCGCTCGCTGCTCCTGATCCTATTGGCTACCGGGCTCGCCACGCGTTCCGGCTACATGCGTTAGGTGGTGCAAATGCACCACCCAAAAAATGCACAAAAACAATGATCGTGTTCTAAATTTCACCATATAGGCACCTCCATAGAAGATCCCCCATAATTTTTAAATACCACCATCTAAACGCCAATCATGAGTGCTCTTCTGATGATGCGTGTGATGCTGCAAATCTACCGTGATCCTGGAGTTTATTTTTTTATAGATTTGTAATGACGGTAAATACGACTCCTCCTCGCTCCTCTGCCTCTCTCCCATCACAGCACAGCGTAGGAGTAGCCAGTAATCTGCCTCGATCCAATCGATTTTCACCTTGCAAACGTGGTAAATGTGGGCATGCTATAAACTCCGATCCCGCATGTAACGACGACCGGTGTGGGGGAAGGGCATGGCCGTCTGCATCTGGTTCCATCCTGTGCTCGCGCTCGCTGCTCATCCTATTGGCTACTCCTACCGGGCACGTCTCCCACCTTTCTTCTCCCATTGAACAACGCCAATCATGAGTGCTCAACTCAGCCTGTTGTACTGCATGATGCATGCATGCAAGCATTCACGCACGCACAGCAAGGGAGGTCCGGGATCCAGTGCATCATGGGAAAACATGCATGTACCGGTACTGACACGCCTTTTCCCCATTCTTACAGCAGCAGCAACAGAACGAACGCCGCAGGATCAGGCCGGATGCATCTGGCATGACATTGGCATACGGACAGGGAAAGGACGTGGGGCCTTGGTGGCAGAGCTCTCCCTGACCCTCCCGTCCGTCCCGTCCAATGCACGCACGGCGCGCGAGGCCAGGTTGATCATCTGCCTGCACACTGCACACGTCGCGGACCGGCGGCGGTGGGCCAACACGGACGATTGATATCAGCAACGTGCGTCACGCAATCCTGCTGGTAGATGCGCAGTGGGCGGCGTGGCGTGCCAAGGAAAGCGCCCCACGACCGGGGGGGCTCTCTGCTCTTGCATTGCATTGCATTGCATGCTACTACTCCAGCGTGCACCGACAAAACTGCGCGTGTTACCGTACCGTACAAAACAACTCAAGCGGAGGACAAATTTGAACCAAATTCGATACTCGGGATGGATCCTGTGATATGCAGGTGTGGATCATCTCTGTCCTAATCTCGGGCCGTTCGATTGATTGTTTCTGCGGCTGATAAAAAAATAATGTACAATGGCAGATAAATCAGGCTGATAAGTATTGTTTCCTTTTCACTGATAAGTATTTTAGACTAAGAATATCATTGGATGAGTCTGATCTTTTGTTTGTTTGTTTCGATGGGATTCATTCATCCACACCGTAGCCGTAATAGATGCTAACACAAAAACGGAAAAGGAAACAGAATGATGGAGGACGCTGCAGCTCTTGTTGCTTGCACGTAAAGCGCAGAGGCGGGAGGCGTCCCAGGGATTTGATTTTGCCCAAGAGAGCAAAAGCCAGGACACCAGATGCCAAGCGTTCCTAGAAAGGGACGGCCCCGTTTGCTTTTTTTGTTCCGTTATTATACCACACCATTTTTGATCGCCATGCCAATGATACCTATCGTTGTTCCAACGTTTCGTCATCGTCCTTCCCTTTTGTTTCGACCATGCATCCAACCATCCCAAAAGCTGCCTATCCAGCGGCCTCAAATAAAGTACAACTAGCCTTTGCTTTAGAAATAGTACTACTAGTCATGATATACTAGTCTTGAGTATCCTCTTACCTGGTTTATGTGTACATATGTTCAACGGAAATTGTATCAATCAATGTTACAAGAGACGACAGTTTAGTTTCCTTTAGATTAGATACATTTTCCTGGGGAAGGAAACGCTTTTGAATGGTAGCTAAATTTTTTGAGATGTGAAAAATCAAACATGCTCTGGTGGGTTCAAACAAGCACCATCTTTTTAATAAAAGAAAGAAAGAAAGGATTTTACCGTGAAAATTCAGCAGGCACATGCTTGAAGTTGAAGTTACCTACGGAGTACACTCTTGCTAAACCATTGTTCACACAGGGTCAAATAGTTTTATCCTTGTTGAAAGAAATTTCAGCATGCACCGGCTTCAAGTTGAAGTTACCTACACTCTTGCTAAACCATAATTGTTCACACAGACACAGGGTCAAATATCTATCGCCCTTTTCACTTTACCCTGCTGTCACGGAACCGTTTTTGTTCAGATCTTCAAGACACACTCACTCACTCACTCACCCCTGGTTTCAGCTAGGTCCAGCCGTCAGCGACTCATCGGCGCCGTGCATCCGGACGCCGACGTGCACGCGCGCGCGGTGGCCGGCCGCAGCCCGCATCGCAGGCAGGGAACGTGGGGAGACGACCACGGGACGGGATGCTTTGCTTGCTTGCTTGACGTGTAAGGCGGGCAACGTAGCGGGGGCTCGCGACGCCGCCGCTGCCGTGCGGTGCGCGGGCTGGGTCCGATTCGAACGGGGATGGAGCAAGCGCGTGCCGGCCGCGCGCAACTTGCGCCGCCTGCGGTTTTGGTGCCGCGCCCGCGGTCGTGCTGCGCTGCGCTGCACTTGTTGTGCACCTCCCGGCCCGCCCGTTCCCCTGTTTCATTCGTCGCCCGCCCGCCCGCCCTTACCAAACTGGGCGGCAACCTTTTAGGCTGGCCATGTGCCCCTTCATTACTACCGTGCTACATTGAGTTCGTCTCTTGCGTTGCGTGACGTCCTACGCGTCGCCAACCAGACGGTTTCCCTTAAGCTAGTCTTAACGTGTCCGTTCGGCAGTTATTTAAATTTGGTAACGAAATTCGCGCATGTGAAATGAATCATCTCACCGATTTGAAATTGAGTTCCCCAAAACGCCCAACGAAAAGAGAACTCCGCCTACGGCTACTTACCTGTGGTCCATGGGGACAGTAATGATGGACTACTGCGTACGTACTACGTACACAGTTTAAGTTACTTGATTGTAGATAATTAGTTAGCTTATTGTTTATACTAGCTGTACTACTCAATCATTATTACTGGTATTACCTCAAAAAAAAATCATTATTACTGGTAGAGAGACGTATGGCTGCTACAAGTAGGGCGCAGTTAGTTGAACCAACATGCAGACCACGATGACCGAACGAGATGAAAACGCCCATATGCCTTCAAATCATTCCTAACCCTCCATCCCCAAAAGAGAAGGAATACTGCTGCATGCTGACACAAGATGCTCCTCCTGCGATCCGATAACAACACAAGAGAAGAAGGAATGCTTGCAACCGTCCCATTCTCACCCAACCGCATCCTACAGAAACCGGGAAAACGATAAAAATTTCCTCCACGAGGCCAGGGGACGAAGGACGGAGAAAACGAGAGCGAGCGCCCCGGCCGGAAAGGCGTCGGTTCGCGGGCGAAACCGGGCATTTCTCCACGCGCGCGGGAGCCCCGGGAAACGGCGGCGGCTCCGTCCATCGGGAATGCACCGAGGCTCCGTCCATGGCATGTTCACGTCCTAGCGCCCCGGAACAGAACGCGCCGCGCCGCGCGGATGGAGTTGGTTATTACTCCTAGTTGGCGCTTGGCGGCGACGCCACTGCCGTATCCATTCCAGTTCCAGGGGTGTGAGCCGGCAGCGCTTGAAAGCACCGGGCCTAAATGCCCGATCACTGTCGACGCGTACATGCCAATTCTCCTCCAGCTGCAGGTGCTCCTGTTCCGAAAGTCTAGACCATGTATTCAAGTGTGCTTTAGGACCACCTTGCCTTGCTTCTGTGATTGGTTATCCTTCTCAAAGTGGACCTCTCAACATACTCCACCCCAAACCCCCTCTCTCTCTCCACACACACCGCATATCCGGTGGACAGTTGTAGAGAAAGAACGGAAAAGACTTGCTAATCATGTTACCATGTGTGTTAACAAATCTGAACCGAGCACATGCCCATCCACGTTAATACATACAAGAGCAATAGCACACCAGACCAGATCGATGCCGAACAAAATTACGCGTT